>JAPWLS010000270.1:0-162183 GCA_028551675.1 Tineola bisselliella
TCATGCTTGATTAGATATTAATAATCATTCCACAAAATTTCAAGTGAAGATCGATCACTTGAATTTTCCAATTTTCCGACGACTTCAAACCTCTGACTGACGATGTCCCCCCCATCGGCAAAGTGGCTGACGAGTATTTTTACGTTTAATCATCAATAATTTACAATATAAACAAATTTTCATTCGCAGATCTATCACTTTTTTTCATAGGTTTCACGACGAGTTTCACAGCCTCCCACGCCCACATCCACCGCGGTCGCGCTGACTGACTTTCGATTTCGAACAGAGTAATGGTTAAACTTTCCAATCAATTACATTTGAGTCGCAGATAAATCACTGCTAAAAAAGTGACACCACCTCCCGTACTATTCGTGAGATCCATATGTAATTATATTTATACCTACATATTTTTTTATAACTTGCTGTACATTTTTTTCAGCTTTATTATGTGTTTATTTTCCTATATCTTGTGAAGAATAATTATTTCTAATTAAATCGATACGAAATATAGTTAATACTTGTGAATTGATGTGCTAAATTCCGAAATCGCATCTCGTTGCTAATCGCTTATCTATTACGGTTTAATTCACAAATTAACGTTTACTTAATCAGCATTATATCATTTACGAATACAAGCTAATTTATTCATGCATTTATAACTTTAAAACTTTTGACTATAATTTATTACGTGATTTTATGAACTTTATTTAGCATCTGCTTCCTTTCGAATTAAATCTAGCCACTATAATTTGAAGTTATATTCAAAAAATTTGTAAATAATAGAATTGAAATAGCGCTTTCTACAAAGGATAACACGAGCGTATGTTTTATTACTATTATAATAAAAATATTAGTATACAGGTTTACTAATGGCGCCTCGAAATGCTCATTCGGAATACAAAATAAAAAACTATGAGACACATCGCGACAAACCGCGGCAGTGGGTAATATCACAGAACTCTTTAGAAGGCGCCCTTGAGCAATTGTTCTCAAACTTTATATTTTTTATATGTTATTATTATGATTAGAGGAATTTAAATAGGTTTCTTAAGAATAAACGCTAATAAAAAAGGAATTTTAACTACGCGTTATGTAATTTTGGTTCCCGATTGAAAATTTACTTACTCGTAATTTATATTTATAGATTTAGATAATATTTTTGTCAATAGTAGTCTGTCCTTATACCCATAGTACATGGTATACATTGTATGTACCTATACTATTATGTATTATTATAATATACCTAATGTTATAACCCGAATTAAAAGTTTGAAAACCAGTGTAGTTTAAGATCTATCTAGCCAGCATCAGTAATGCAGCCCTTACCGAAATCGTGACATGAATCAAGATGGAAATAAAGTTTTTACTTCTCAGGAAATGGACGAGACGATGACGAAGAAGTTAAAACGAGTAAGGAATTTTATTCGAAAACGTCAAAGATATGAAGAAAAATGGTATGGTATCTATACTATGGAAATTGTTCCGAAAATATTGTAATATACCTACGTATCCGTCTAGATGAGTCTTAGGCAATTCCGAAACCTACTGCACCAGTATTGAGCATAATCAGTACAGATTAATTAATATTAAATTTAAATAAAAAACATAACATGTACTTAATAGCTAACACGTGCCACGCTTTAATATAACTATTCAAATTTAAATAAAAAGGTTTAAACTTGTATCAAGACCACGTCTTCCAGTTCAGAATTATTTATTACGGATTTATCTTACGGCAACCGTTTGCGATAAAATAAAAGAAACACCAGTGTCCGTGATCGAGATTATCACAATGCGATCTAAGAAATACCGCCCTGTACTATGTAAATTAAGTTAACATACATCGCTCCCTTGTTTAAATCTTTCTCTAAGTATGTTAAGTAAAAACAAGCAATGGTTTATAATGTTTGTATAATTAACGTTTACAGCGCGCAATGTATCAGTTTAAAATGTTGTTTAATTGCTGATTTATGCTAAGAAGCTTTTAAAGTTACAGTTAGCATATGTAATTTTGTTATTATAGGTACAAAAATTTGCATTGCTTCGTGATTTACGATGAAAGAGACGTGTATTTTATTTTTAATATATGTATTCTACGAAGATCAGCTATAAAAAAGTTTCAATTTGAAATCTGAAGCACGTACCTTTTTATATCAAATGACTTAATTAATAACCTACATTTCCTAGTAATACAATATTTAAGATTTATTCTTAGGTATTATATAAATATTTATATTTCTTACATGTAATTATGTTTTTACATTGATATAACACTTTTACTATAAATTTATCTCGAAGATTAAAAAATCAGATATTAACAATCGGTGTTGTATATAAAAAATATATACTAACTAAAGAAATGCTGTCCTTTGCAGTCCGATGTCAACCTTTGAATGTAGTGCGCTCTCTGTGAAGACAGCCGCTGTCATTGTGCCGTTGACACTGCTTTAATTAGCACATGTAGTGCAAGTCTTTTGCAATTATTTTATGAAGCAACACATGTTACGTTTTATTAAAAATTCAATTATTATAGAAAAATCATCATTATTTACAACATTAAGTTTCACAAACTAAAAAGAAAACCGCTAAGTGAACGGCAGAAAAATTAGGGCAATTGACCATTTGGCGTGTTAATGCAATTGAACCTCGGATATCAAGCCAAATTAGCCACGAGTGTCTTTGCCAAAAATCTTCAAACACCTGTACTATACGGAAACAAGCCAAATGCACTCTCCAGAACTGCTTGCGGTGTAACTTCATCCAACTGGCTTGAAGATTAGTTTTCTAAATTCCTCAATAATAGTTTGAAAAGGAAACAAACTCATCAAATTAATACGGCAGTTAGACAAGGATACAAAATGTACGAGATTCACATTAACATAAAACTCTCACAGTCCACGTCTTAAAGAGCATGCTTATGAAATATTAAATCCTTTGTTTATCATTTGAAGAAATCTTCCATTTTACGTCTACGGGAATGACATTATGGTTGAAACAGGTGCTCGAACTACAGCACCCACACGATAGAGCCTTTCCTCTTGAAACAATTATCATTCCGTGAGCTTGCGAAACAAACGTCCTCACTATCATTCCAACAATCATCACGACTTGACAATTTACATATAAAGACTATACAACAATAAACAGCAAAGCACAAAAGCGTTACAACATAATTTAAATTTGGTGTTATCAAAATCATAATACATTACCCTTAAGGAGACGATTCTTATCTAAGACCTAAATCTGGAATTAGAAAATTCTAAATTATAACTAAATACGTTTACTATATAATTATTATAGTTTATTTCTATAAAAATAAAATTACAATAATTAACACTTATAAATATTTGATTAAAAAACAGAGCAAACAAAAACTAAACTTTCGCTCTAAGTAAAGAATAACTCAAGTCTCATTGTTAAAGATACTAGATACTTGTAACTTCATGAATGGCATATACAAAATATTTATATTATCTAATACGCAACTGTGACCAGCTACGACATTGTAGTAAATTCTATAAAAATATCAACAAAAATGTTAAGGAAATACACACACTTTTCAATCGTTATTTCAAAAGATTTGTATGCAGGCTAATAATATGTAGGTATTAGTTCAATCAGCCGTACCAGGATAGTGCCACGATCTTCATTTGTTGAGTGGCCTACTCGCGTTTCGGGATCATATTCAAAGTAACCGGGCATAATGAAAGGAGTCATTCATGCCAGCCAAGGCGGTACACAAAAGAAAACAAAATTCTTGCACTCATAAATAAAATAGCCTTTACTCATTAATTATTAGCTTAATTTGCACTTTAAAAGCGGATGTTGCTACTGTCTTAGTTTAATATTGATGACAGGGTACCGTCATAAACGTTCTTATTCGTAGACATTCGCAAGATCGTCCCAAAGATAAAATACAAACCATTCCATATATACAACCCATTATCACTATAATAACGACAACAAACAGTTTTAAAATGTCTATAACTTAACATTCTAAAAAAAATATTATTAAAAAAGATTTCAATATTGAATCTACATCAAAACTGTTATTATGCGGATAGCTGTCAAACGACACATATAAATTTTGTATTTTATTTCAATATAACATCATATGAGGTCAAATATTTATTTTATTTATTGAACATTTCTATTCACAAGTCTGTCTGTCTCAATAATTTAATAGATGTAAACACTTTAATCCCAATACGGAAGAAGGGGCGCTATATGAAAAATGTCAAATTTATATTCATAAATACCATTTAGACAAACATTCGTATTCATAAAACTAATCATAAAGTAAGATTAAAAACGGGCACGCGACATTTGGACAGGTACTGACTATTTAAACTTTCGTCATCATAAAAGTTAAACTAAAAAATGTTTTGAAGAGCTTGTTAACTTTTTTTCTTTAACGTCTAAAACAAAAAAGATGGGTTACCGGTTAATAACGGAATGAGAGAAAATTACTCCAAAACACACGAACCTTCCGTCATAACACGATACAAATTACGTCAAATCATGTGGATATTATTTTTTATAGTAATTCAGGCAACATGTGGTAAATTAGAGTACCTATCAACAGGAACAAAATAAACAACGTTAACGACAGCCGCACAGTTTTCTACAATAAAAAAGTAATAGCTTTAAAAAATGTCGCTGTTAATTCCATCGATTTAATAAAAAAAAATACGGGTCGTCTGTTGTTATTTATTTTAAAGATTCAAAAAAGAACTAATGATGTTTAAAAGTATATAAATAACATGTTATTGAGAAATAAAAATAAAAGATTATTTTATGTTTTAAATGAATATTAAATAAAATAAAGAGCTGATCTTTTTCAATGTAAACTTCATCTTGATATGGAAAGCAGTAATGGCCTACCAGTGCACCAAAAAGGAGATTTTCTATCAGAGCCATGACTATGACAAACTAATAAAATCTCATAAACAGACTAAACCAAATCCAATTATGCATATCCATTTATAACGCTTGTAAAATTAAAATAACGCAATTGTTGCCTGTCTCTCTATTATTTGATAACTATCAGATTTGCTACGATTACGCGGTGGAAGTCACAATCGTGCGTGAATACAATACGGTGACGAAATATATATACAAACATATACAAGGTTTTAATATAGTAGATACGTTGAGACGTAATTAATTTGAAGGAGTAGGGATCTCTAACCTCGCCATTCTCTGCCAGTATACAAAAAAAGAAAATTCACTAATTTCAAAGCGTATTATTCTGATGTTAAAGGAAAGAAACAATTACAGTAATAGTTAATGTTTCGATGTAATCGTGTCCGAAAATACGTGCAGAGATAACATTGTTGACGCTCTGACCATTGCATCGTAGATTATACACGCTGTATCACTTTGCTAAGAATCGAAGAATTTAGTGTGGTACAAGTATTCGATAACAACGTCTATTGTTAAGTTTAAGGAAAACAAAGTTACTTATCAAATAATGATTCTACAATATCATCAATATTCTTTTTTCAAATTTTGATTGTGTCATGACAATACTTGTGTTTAAGAATGGAAGTAATTATTTTTCAACAAAATACCAAATATTTTAATTCGTTATCGCTTTAGAATTGTACCACACTAAAAATTGTCTCGATTAGTTCTGTCAAAAAGCACTTCCCTTCTCGTGACCATGAAGCTTCTATTGTTTCATAAGAATTTATCATTATAATTCTGTGACCAATTAAATGAACGTGGAATGAAAGTTAGAGAGAAAATTTTAAATTTCACAAGAGCATTGCAATTTAAAATTATCAAATTCTCATGTCAACATTGTTTCCATTTAAGCATTGCGTTCAGCCAAAAAAAGGCGCGTTCACTGCTCTAAATATCAAACAAAATTACTGGCAACAAACTAACAACGTCAATCACTTTGGCTAATGGTGCACAAAGCGATCTTATCAAGCAAGCCATAAGCGCGGTTGTCAGCGAGACGAGCCGTGCTATACAAAAATTATGAATTTAAAGCAGTAGCGACGACGTCCAAGACCGGTCCGGTCATAGGCAAACAAATGTAGCTTCTTACATCGAGCGAAAGATCTCGGACCCAATATGAACGAATCGTGAGTCTTTTATACCGTTAACTAAAAAGATATTAATCATAATATTCACTGACGTGATTCGCTCAAGTGTTTTAGACGACCGTCATTATCTAAAATACTCCAAGGCACTTTTGATTCAACGGCCTCACTAACCTTACTGTGATAAACGATGCGGATATGCTGTTGAGAAAATTGGCGATTAAATTATGAACCCGTATGTGTTGTGCTATAAATATTTCATCTAGGTATTATAGTATACAATAAATGTAAATCAAATATAATTATCGTGACATACCAACCTTTCGTTAGCCATTTATTTATGATATGAAAATCAATATAAATGAGCTGAACAAAATTAAGTTAGTTAAAACAAATAGAATTAATTCGACATTATCAAGATTATAAATTGATTAAAATAAATTTACTTGCTCACAAAAAGTTTTTTGGATCGCTTGTCAAAAATTCATTAGCTCCTATTCAGAGAAGAATTGATCGACAGCTGATCGATGATCACAATTTGCACAAGCACAATACTCAAATAAGAAACACTTTGATCAACAAAAACTTGACTCATTTCCTTGTTCATAACGAATTAATATATTTAGTTGTCGGCGTCCATTTATAGATACATACATAAATTATGATTTTAAAACTGTTGACTAGAATGTAACTTAAATTGGTAATTAGATAAAAGTATTTTAAAAGCACAATACACTCTTTGTATTTAATTTCATATAAATATCTAATCAAGCCATTGCATTATACAGAATAGAGGAAAAGAGATAAGATTGTGTTAATAATAAAAACAGTTCATTGTTTTAACTAACAAAACGTTATCACGACCCACAAAGATGCCTACTGAATGAATAGCAAATGAAATGTTTCGAGGTCAATAACAGCCTATTATTGTAATGATTAACAATACATGTAATTGATTTATGTTTATGCGTTTCATGTCAGAAGCAATCATGTTGTTATATTTGATTTTATTTGTGTGGGCGCCAGGAATTACAATTGTATTTTTCATTTGCATTTTGACTACATTTCAACTACATATTATCAACCGAAACATATATATATATATATAACGCCACTTTTTACTAGTTTTCATATCAAGTTAAATATCCTCATTCTTTAAATGTGAATAATAACAATCATTAAACGGCAATAAAAAAAAGATAAACTATAACATTTTTTACAGATTGTTTCATGAAACAAAAGTACGTCCCGAAGGCTGAGCATCCAGTGCAACTTGCAAGGGAGGACCGCCATACCGCTTCAGTTAATGACGTCATTAAATATGAACCTCTGCATTATGCTGGTTACCTGTGCAGTAAAAGGAGAGAAGAAAATTGGTTCTCAGGTTTCCTTGTAGACACTGACTAAATTTATGTTTAGTTATCTACACTGACTTCATGAGAGCTTGCAATTGTACCGACAACAAATTATTTAATAAAAAATAAATATATCGAACTAAATTAAAATATTCTATGTGTATACATCTATTTGATACTGCCCTGAAAGTGAAGTGTCAAAAGTTTTTTTTTTAATATAGAGCGAATCATATCGATCCTATTGGCGACACAACCAAAAACATCCGATATTAAAAATACTGTTTCCAATATATACATATAGTATAAATAATCAAATAAACGATATTTTAATTCTATCAATGGTGACATCTATATTAAAAAGATATTAATCATATTATTTAATTTGTTTCCACTATAGTAAGTCCTTATAATAAACAAACAACGTCCAACTTAACCCATTTTTATTACGAAACTTGCCCATAAAGTGCATTCCACTCCTATCGCTCCTTTGTATTCAATTAGCCTTGCATTTAGATTACTGATGCCTTTCACGACGACAGTGGTAACGAGCATGGTCAGCTGTCAAAATGTCCAAACAATCAGCCAAGTTTACCTTTACAATCATATTTCATCATACGTGTCTACGATGATCTAATTGTTCACTAATAATACACTGCTGCTTTTGTTTTATTACATAACAATTTGTCCCATCAAACACAGCAATGTATTATGAAGTAGATGAGATTTTAGTTGTTCGGTTGATTACAATAGAGTAAAAAGTTCGGGCTGGGTCACAATGTTCAGTCTATTAAACTCTTTCAGTGTTAGATCGTTTTGGACAAGCCGTGATCAGATTGCGCAATGTAATAGTTTATTGTAACGTGTTTTATGTGTGTGAATACTTTTATGTTAATCGTATTGGTCAAATAACGATAACAAAGTCCAATCACGCATTATAAACTGTTATTCACAAATCAAAATTTATCATTGCCTAATTTGGTTGGTTAATAGCAGATGTACGCTGATTATTTATTACCATATTTTGAATAGAAGACTTTGTAAAAGTTTTCTTATATATTTTTAATTGTTTTATTTAACATTTCAAAATATCGTTAAGATTATACCAGACATATTGTAAAGCTAATCTAAAACAAAAAAAAATCATTTTACACATTTCGTCCTGTGGCAACACACCATCCTTTTGTCGGCTTATACTTTTAAAAATAATTTATCAAAGTATCCAAATGAAAAGGGAAAAGGAAGCTTATGATATAACCATTATTGATTGCTGCGATATGATAAAACACCATATTCAATCAATACATTCTGCGTGTATCTTATCTGCCAGTTGTCGGAGGTGCAGCTTCCAATCACTCATTCGGTCACGTCATTATTAATATTAAAAGATTCCCTCCAATTGTTGTTTCTTTTGTCTAAAATTATAACTGAACATTGTTCATATGTACCTATATATTCATTGATATTTGTCTACAATCTACATAGTTATACCAACATACAAGTTTTGTATAATATTTTAAATTAATTTGAAATTTAACGACCAAGTAGTTCTTAAAAAAATAAACAACAATCTAACGATAGCTGCGAAACTTTCAAAACTAATTAGAATCAAAATAAACGCTATAGTGCACCACATAAAATATTTTAAATAAATAAAATCATTTTCGCAAATAACCTCGAATATCAATCACTGCAAGAATACACTCGTTATATTTTAAGTGTTATTATGTAAAGTTTAACTGGCAGAAAATGCCAAATGGCATTAAGTTAGCCTTTTGTCCAATCATTTTATGGAATAAAGAATTTATTATTATTATATTTTATTTTATTTATATACATATATTAAGATATTTAATATACTTACATTTGCCCAAAGTGTACGTACAAGTGACGCCTTATATTAAATAAGCATAGTATTTGCAAATGTAGTAGTTCTTCACCAGCATGGGGTTTCAAAATGACGTCACGTACTAGAAAACATGTAAATCTACTTATTCCGTGCCACGGCTACAAAGATATCATTTGCACTGGGATTTCACTATAAGATGTCCTTCTTATTTCAAAAGTATTCTTATCACAAATCTCGTTCTTATTCCTGTTAAAATACGGATGAAAATTCGTTTTTACAATGTATGCGTTATACGTTTTAACCACACACGTTGTTTAGACACGTTAGCATTATAGAAGTAGATTGTGTAAGAATTGTTAATTTAAGTTTGAACTTGCCGCAACTTCGTCTCAAGTTTGTGTTTAATAATATACAAGTTCATCATGTACTAATTAGTTACACTTTCTGTGTAGGTTATAAACTTTGTAGAAATTTAGATTATAAAGAGAACATTAATTATACAGAATAATTAAAAACTCCTTAGCTTCATATGGTCTTAGGTTATTGGCGAACAAATTTAATCATAATAGTTTACGGCATTGTTGTTATGACGAGGACTAATATTAAAACATCAGATTAAAATAAATTAATAAAAAGAATCTTAGCTGTAGTTTAGTATTATGTTCTATATCATAATACTATAGATTCGCTTTTCTTTTGAATTAAATTTTAAAAAATGTATTAGAGTAAAATACGATACGAATGATGACTATTAATCAAACAATTTACTATATATGTGTTTCTATTGTGTTAGGAATGCTCAAGTAGAACGATCTGCTGATTTACGTTTTTGTTAGCGTAGGCATTTTGTTTTGTAAATATCTAACATTTTAGCAATAAAAATTGTGTGTCAGGAATATGTTATAAGTGTGTGGGTATAAAGTTGTTTTAAATTTAAAAATTAATAAAATAATTCGTATAAAAATAAAAACAGTAAAAGGTTCTGTGACTTGAAAAATCTATAATAAATTCTTAAAACTCATTAACAATACAAATGTTTATCCTTAAGCTTATTAAAATTTAATTTATTTCAAAAAACATTCCCATTGTTTTCTATCCAGCGAAAAATAATAATAAGAATCCCTGTCAATTAAAATGCTCACAAGCGCTATCTGTTTTCATATCAAGATGGTAATTTAGCTGAGTCCCAAACTACGGGCCTCTGTTCGGTTCCCTGACCATTAATCATGGCAACCTGTACATCGAATCCATTTTCCTAATCAAACAAATATATAGCTAACATTATTAATATTCATAGGCACCCATTTGTTAATACACGCGGCTGACAAGTCAATTCCAGTCGCAATATATAATGAGCATACGAATCGAGGTGCTCCATCGAAGCGAACTGTCGATCGATTAAAATTAGGAGAACGCCTTTTAGTAATTTTTCAATATCATTATTATTCCGGTTTTCTTCAAAAAATAACATTAAAATATTGTTAATTCTTAATTCAAACCCGTTAATTCTTTGATGAGCTTTAATGGAATTTCGTTGTTTTATCTTGTACATTTCTTAGTAAATTGAAATTGTGTTTATGTTATTTATATTAAACTCTACGACAACTGTTATTTAATTGAATTCTAACAAGAAATTATTTAATTATTATTGCATCAATTGATGTACGAACGAAACATAAGCTTAAAAGAAATATAAACTTCATGTACCTAATTTAAAATGTTATTGTTTCAAACTTTAACCGTACTATTAATGTTTAGCTACACCCGAAGGAATAGTGTCATCGAAGCTTTTTGTTCAAAGACGAGCAATCTGCCAGGAATACTTGGAGCAGCGGGTGGGCTCGCGTCAACGGACGCCGCAAGCACACCGGTCTCTTTACGTAGCAGACATTATAATTATTTCATTAAATTCCTCCTTTGTAATTATCTCCGAAATTGTTTTAATTTTTTTCCAATTTTTGTTCAAAGTTCCAATTTACTTTTATATGTATTTCTTTGTGGGTCTTCTTGGAGAGACAATTATTAAACTCATTTTGGTAACGAACACTTTTTTTATAGTAAATTATTTCAATTTCTCGGTACATTAAATTAAAACATAATTCAGAATGCAAATAATGTACACGCATATTACGTTATAGCTTCCAAAACTAAAAATATAAAAACTTTTCTAAGCCGGACTTTAGCTCTATATAATTTTAATAAAAAATTACACAAATAAAATTCACATATAAGATACACGCCCACTTAGAATATTCAATAAATACATATTTTTTCCGGATACAACAATCGTAAAATTGTTATAAATTAAATTCCTTTTCATGTTGAGATCCGCAAATCTGTGCTGTATCTCATGGCGTCATGGAGTGCGGGAAACAGGAGTCACCAACCTTTTTGTAAACTCCAAGTATGTAGATATTTATTTTCTTGTTCCAAAACCAATTGCCAATAATTTAAAAAAAATGACACTAACAATGCCATACATATATATACATATTTTATATATATAATTTACTGCCTTTAATATTTGTGTTCATACAAATTTAAAAATACATTTTGGTTGTTGACTTATCAAATAATATTGCTCCTCAATAATTCAAGGTCTAATATTTATTTTTCTAATGGCATCTAAAAGGTTGGTGTGCTCTGCTGCCTATTATTTAAAATGATCTCGCACAAAAACAATGTTTGCGGTGCGCATGATATTTTTTCTTAAAACCGAAAATTCCGAAAATCCACACTCAAAACCAGGTAGCAATCGAATTCATACTTATTTGTATTTCCTAAAAAAAACATTAACAAAAGAATGTAAACATTTTACCTGACACTGTTATAATAAGGAACAAGAAATATGACGACATACATATGTTGTTTTATTTTGTCTAGTCGATGAAAAAAAATAATGTTGTTTGGTCTTTGAAAGGGCCGATCTCTTTCGGTGAGTGAATTATTCGTTATTAGTTGTTTAGTCGGTCTCGTTATATAAAAATACGATTACAATTTTGTGGATGCGGCTTTTTGTTTGTTCTTCGACGTGGAAAAGGAGTTTCTACGTCGTTTGCTCCGATGAAACGGATTTGGAGCAATTAGGAAGCATTACGTCCATTGCATTATAATAAGAAACGCACGCACACTTTTTTCTTAACAAACCACAAACATTCAAGGCTTTAGAATTAAGCTAATTTACTTTTTAATTGATTTGAATGTATTTATTAAAATTTATCAAACGTTATTTTGTTAAAGTCATGTCCATAATAATCTAAAAATTGAGTAGCTCATTAGCGAGCTGCCCGGTTGGACATCGTCTTAGGGGCACCTCAATCCTCGTCAGTAAATGATAATAATGAGCTATTATTATTGCTCTCCACTCATATGTAATTATTAGCTTTTTTATGCGTTTTCTTCTAAATTACGCACCCGGTGACTCCCCGACACAAACTTCGGGCTTGGCCATGTATTCTATTTATTCATAACGATAATGATTTTTTTAGTGAATATTAAATCAAATGATTCTATAAATCATGTTATGAAAAGAACATAAATTGTAAATGTGAGATGGTAAAAAACTTCGTTAACTAGTTGCCGTTTCAAATTACAGAATAGAACACCATGTTATAAATAGATAAACCGTTACGTAAATAATTACTTATATTATATTTATTACTGCTAATAAAGTAGATTTCTTTATAATAGTTTACTGCCGGTAAATGCGAGCATTAGTTTGTTTATACTCCTTATATGCAATTCTTTTTTCCCTCTAGTAACATCATCATCAGCTCTATGCAGTCTATTACTGTACTGTTACATTCTAGCAGTTTGAGACTCCAGCGGCCGTCTTTTCAACAACATTTCTACTAAAAAAAAATATTCAGAAACTATATTAAAATATTCTACTAAACTTACTATGAAAGTTATTTTATGCATACGCATAAAGTCTTTTGATTTATTTAAAACATTTTTTCTTATAAACTTTAAAAAAAAATTTTTTGGTTTAAATAAAACTATAAGGTCATAGTGCTTCTTATTATTATTTATTTCAATAATATTGTAACTTTTTTAATGTATTTTCTTCTTATGTTTATACAACACGCCGCACAATACTACGTTGACACAGTTTTGATGTTTGTTATCAATCATGTCGATACGCTCCAACAGATAGTGGCGCAAACAATTTCAAAATTATTTACTCATTACCTACACCAAAATTTAAAACTAATAGCTTTATTAGTATATAACTTAAATGTATGAGTATTATTAAAAATTCACACACAACATTGTAAACATAGTGCAGTACAGGTCATAGGTTAATCTTCAAGAAACGCGGAGGAAACATAAACAAATGTAGTGATAGTGGATCTACGCACGAATGCATTGATGCCAGAGATTGTAACTGGTCTCCAATGATTGTATCTTTTGAACTATAACTTTGCATGAGACAAGCTTTTGCAGAGAATAAGGTATTATCATTTCGATTTCATTATATTGGTCTTTATAAGGAATTACTTATAATGACGGCTTTGTAAAATAATTGTGGAATTTCTAAACTATTTTATGACAAAATCTTTTGTATAATTTAAAAAAAAAAGTGGTATAACTTCAAGTGCGTGTAATTATATTATTAATATTACCTATATAATTATTTCTCCCTCGAAACAAAAATAAATTATATTAATTAGGAAATAAAAACATTTATTTAAAGTCAGTGATATTTTTATTTAAAACACAATATACCAAATAACATTCTTATAAAAGCATCTAGTATTGAGTAAACTGCAATTTACAAGTTAGCAAAAGCAACCCTTTCTGAAACGCTATGAATGTACTAGTTTTTGACTAGACCAGATTTTAATATCTCTAGCAGATTTTTTCTATAAAAAAGGGGCACACTATAAATAATAATGATTTTTACATAGTTAAAGCTGTTTGTTTGCTATAATTAGAAACGTCTATTTTTAAGTTGGAACTTTAAGGTTGAGGTTTAATATTAACATAAATCAAATCCTTTTGTATTTTGTCCAATAACAGTGACGGAAATATCTATACTATTAATCAAAGTTATAAATAAATTACAGTATGTCATTTAATTTCATATAGGTACATATATATGACATAGAGAGATACTCTTATATTGGTTAAAGTTCGGGCGTTCGAGCGTTCATTACTTTTACCCACGTAATTTGTTTCAGACAAATTAAATCGGGTTGGTAATATTTTTCACATTGCCACAACTTTGATTCGACACACATTAATCACTTCAACACATTTGCACTGAGGCCAACACAATTACTTACGATTAAATAAACCGGTCAACGCAAACGAAATCGCATGATTAATCGTCGGTTACTTGCCTACATGAGAACAAAAATAATTCCGATGTAGGGACCGACCATTGTCTAAAAGACGTTGACTACTTTTAATTTCTGTCTTACGCAAATACGATTGATTATCTAATATGTGAAAGGTTGCAGCGAATTGAGTGTAAACAGGTCGTCAAGAATTAAAGACATGATTCAACTTAGCAATCACCAATCAACACTTTATTGTGATTTGATTGTGTAATGAGCACAATATACTATGTAATAGTTATGTCAAAGTTATTAATATACTCTATCATAAAATATTATTGTTTAAATAATTATATATTATATGTGACGCATGCGGCTGTTCGTTGTTTGCGGCCAAACTTAGATTTATTATGTAATAAAGTGTTTAACATTTTTTTGATTTTGTTTTTATCAAAATTTCATTAATATTCAGACTACTTAGAAATAAGTAATCCATTAATTTTAACATATCACTGATCGGTGACTAAACAATAAAAATAAAGGTGAATTAAGACTGTATCACGTAACGAAAATTTTCTTTACGATTTCATGCGAGAAATTCCTTGATTCCTGACGGTCACGTCTCAACAATCACGCTATTTGATGGAGGACGTCTGTTACAAAAACAGTATTGGTTTCAACAAAATGCTTATTGAAATATAACTCGAAACAAATTATTTACAAAATGAAAGATTAACTTATTAATCATCGGTTAAAGTATGAGGAAAAAACTTCGCTGCAAACACGTGACAAGGACAAATTGTACGAAATTATATACGATTTTTAGCATCTCGTTTTTGAACAAATGATTCAGTGAAATAAGAAATACCATCGTATGCGAGTACTTTTGTTTGGTATTATTTAGTGGGTGTATGTTGTGACGAATTATTCTGACAGTTACTGATGCCCAACAGACGTTTAACTACCCGAAGATAAGATACCTAACCGCAATATCTCGGACATCACACCTTGTTCATTAGTCATACTTACACTAATGACTAGATTGTTCGTAAATAACTCTATGTTGTGGTCAAATTTTGTATGTATTCAATGAGGTAAATTCCTATAGGAACAAATGATAATAAACATTGTTTTAATTACGCAATATTATTATAATTAAAGTATACTGTTTAAAATAATAATTTTAATTACAATAAAGATTTATACGGCAATTTTCTAGCTCTCAACTTATTAAAAACATAATCATCTCTAAAAGAAATTTTAGTTTTTTTAATGATGACCACCAACCGTCGAAAAACAACAATTAATAAATAAACAAAAAAAGGTTGTAGCAGTGTTTCAATTCATTCTAGAGGCGGGGTCGTTTTACATTCAAGGGGAGGGTTATATTCAAAATCATTAGTCCTGGAATGCCTTCGGAAATACAGCTCGCTCCATAATTTCGGTGCCCTCCAAGTTTCGCTTGAATGTGGGCGGATATTGCCTTTGTCTTTTAATTTTAAAACGACAAAAAACAAATCCATATGTCAGTTAAAATATATTTGGGATCGAAAGAAATTCAGCACTAGTAATATTCCCACATCAGTTACCTACAGTTAAACCTGAGCTTCCTTATAATTTATCTAAAATAACACTAATTCGTTCATATAAATTAATTTGCCCGTATAAATTGATAACCTTTTCTGTTCTGAATAATGACAATTTCATTATCATTAATTGACAGTTGTTAAGTGTTTAAGATAATGTGTGTAAGCTTCAGTATAACCTGTTTGAAGCTATTGACGGCGAAAGTAAGTCGCATACTGTCTTTTATTTACGTAGATTGTTCAAGAGAGTTAAGTAGACTGAAGCACAACAGTTGTGAAGTGAAGTGTCCTCAAGCCGGCATAGGGGAGACATGTATGTGGGTTACAGTTGTTTCCGCTCATGGATATAACATATAACAATAACTTGTACCTGATGTTAACTCTAGCATATTTCACTTAATGACATCAACTGGCTGAATTTTCTAAGTCAATTCTGAAATGTCTCGTAACATTAAGTTTTATATTACAGTTAGATAAATCAATAGTGTATAATGAACTAACAATAGTCGTAAGTGAATACTTGTCGTCGAACTTTATTTTTGAACTAATTGCCGTGAGCTCATTTTTATCGCCTCTTTTAGCTTTATAGTCGAACATTTCCATTAAGTGTCTTTACTGATAACTTAAGTACTTTGTTAGGGATAAGATTCTAATATGCTTTTAAAACTGTTTTCCTTTATTTTCTCATAAACATTACTTTCTCTAGTACTCACATTAACATTTTTAAAACTATATCAAATAAACATAATTTAACAAAAGGTTCTCTTTTACGTACAATTATTACAGTTACAGTTTAATTAATCTACACGTTTTTGAAGTTGTTAAAAACCTTACAAAATAATTTGATTCATTACATAAATCAGTTAACTTTGGACTAAATCAAATCAAACATGGCTACCATTGTGACAAACGACTTTCGATGAAAAGAAAATTTAGGAAAATATAAAATATTTCTAGAAGCGTGATATGCAGACGCCAACATATGAAATTAATTAAAATTAAAATGCGTCAGTCAATTGTTTAGTTACATTTAAAAAATAAATATATATTTCATAGCGGAAAATTCTTATAAAAAACATACTTCCCGAACTAGGACAACCTGTATCTCACGAAATATAAATAGATATGTATATTTTAAAATCTGAAATCATTAGAAAAAATTAATTCACCGACACCATGTAATACGTCGTTTATTCAAATACAATAGTTTATTTTTGACAAATTATTTTGACTTCGCCGCTGGATGCCCACAAAAATATGTTTGAGTTAGTAGCTAATGAATTAAATTTACATGTGAATACTATTACTGAATGAATGATGGTTTACTTATGCCTGGTCTATCTTTTTGGCGCGTTCTCAATGCCTTATTTATTAGACCATTATAATGCAAAAACATTCCCAACTTTGACATTTTCGCCTACACCTTCCTTGAATCATCCAAAGTCCTATCCTAATTTTAAAATAATTTAAATAAAACTAGAAATTGATACTTTTTATACCTGATATATTATTAATCGAAGTTGTCAGTTGTATTTTCGAATAATTTAGAGCACCTCTAAAAATTATTTTTTTGTCACTGTGATTAAATGACCAAGGAGATTCGCTAATACGGTGACAAAAAATCAACTGGGAAACGCGTGACTGTCACCCGCCTGTTGCCATTAAATCGTTTGTTACTTATTCACTGCTAAAAAAGATATTTTTTCATCCGATGTCAGTCTCAAAAGGGAAAAATAGCAATTACATCAAGCTAGGTATATGTTTGTCAATTTTTACAAATTGTGCCAAACTCTTTCTATTAGTAAACACATGCAAATACGTTTGAATCACAAATCTGAGTAACAATTGTTAACACAACCAGTGTCTTTCTCCTAACACGAGCAAATTTTAAAGCACAACTTATTCACGAGACAAAAACATCGTACGAGGAAAACGTTGCAATTACTACTTTTAGTAGAAAAGCGCTAAAATATTACTTTCTAAAAAATATAATGCTAATAAAAATGTCACATTTGAAAGATAAGAATAGAAAAGTTATTCATTACTTATAACAAAAACGACACATGTCTCAGCAATAAAATATTTAATAGACAAAAACAATACATAATAATAAGTATTATAACATAACCTCAATAAACAAATAAACAAACAGTAGCCGGACAATTTGATGGACGACAATTCATGAAGTACATTTATGTTATTTTGTCACGTAACAACGTCATCGCTCGTAATAGAATTGAAATTACAATGAAACGTGATATTATACACTGGTCACAAAGAATGTTTTAGTTTAGTATCAAACTATAAAACAATATTTATGAATAATATAATAAGTCGAATATTTGTGCTCTTCACTATCTAATTTGATCAGAATTGAATACGAGTATAACTAATAACTTAAATGTTCTTGCAAAGTTACAATTTTCGATGCAATGCCGCGTTGGCTATAAAGCTTTCGAAACATCGGATAAAAAATAGGCGCAATAGTAAGCCGCAAAGACTTTAAAATCAATCAGTATACTAGATAACGTATTGTAAAATTAATGCACCGTATTCCTATAGTTTATTGTTAACGATCGTTAAAGTTTTAGTGGAGACTAGATTTGCACGAACAACACGACGGAACAAGACAGTTCGTGGTATATTTATGTCCTTATAAAATTAACCCAATCAAATACTAACAGAAAGGAACACTAGTAGGTCCAGTGAGAGTATTAAAACCCAAAGTATTTATGTAACTCCGAGTGATACTTGATACTATAAACGTGAAAGAATGTTTGCTTATTGCGTTAATTAAGATTTTATAAAAATATTTACAGAAATAGAAATTAAGAAATTTCACTTCATATATTACTAAATGCAATCAGACTAAAACAATAATCTCAGTCACGTATCAAGTCGAGTGTTTCGTCCCATAACGTTTGAAGCACTCTCCAACTTCTATGAAATTAAATAAACTATGTAAAGTATAAACACGGTAGTTTGTTGTATTCAATAATAAAAAATTGACAGACACTTCATAAGTCCGACATGAAAAGAATTAATATTTGTATAGAAAATAGCAGAGGTCGCTCTATGGTCAATTCGGTCACAAAAAATACGACGATTTTTTGCCTTTATAAAGACCAACAATAAAAGTGCCACAGCATGTTCTTACAAACGAGAATTTATGCTTCAAAAATGCAAATGAGCCCGCTCCGATAAATCCGATGCCTGCCAAAATTGACAACACCGCGTGTGTCCAGTAAACTATTAAGTCGAAATTTGCTTGTTTATAACGAGCACATATTATGTATTAAATAACGCGCACACAAATGCCAAAATTGTCTGAATTGTCATTTTATTAACGTAATCAATTATCACGCTATTTTAATAAAGAATTCAAAATGTCCAGTTTGGTGCTATTTTCAATGATCTATTCATAGTGAAAATTATGACAAAAATTAAAACAAGAATTTCGAGTCAATGGACAATTTGACATTTTAGTTATAAAACGTCACATGTTTTAACGTAATAACATAATATTTGCAAAATAAAGAAGGTGAAACAAATATGAAATAAATGTTAGACTTTCTTTAGAACAATAAATTTCACAACATCAAACAAGACGAGGTCAAAGGCTTTCCGTGGGTTGTAAAACATCAGTTAAAAATTACGAACGACGCTTGAATGACGATCCCTGTCAATAGCCAACAGAAATAAATTTATGTTACATGCTGCTTATACCTATAATATAAAGAAAATTATTGAAGAAAAAACTATAATACATCATATTATTCATACAATGCAGTGGCATTTTATATGTGATTTTATCAAAAAATATCTGTGTCATTTGTTTTGAATGTATGCCGTATGCATATATCTACAGAATCTACACGTTTTATTTATTCCTCTTTTCATATAAGTATCTATATGCGCTCGGTTTAATGACTTAGCTTCCTTTTCGTATAAAAATTATAATAATCCACGAAGCTTATTGCTCTTGGGGTAATTCATTGTACAAACGCAGGCCTATAATTTTGTTCCTTTAAATTGGTTGAATGCAATTCAGAAAAAGTACCAAGGCCCTGTCCTTCTTCAATCACTAAAAGCTTGTTTAATGGATTTCTGCCATTAGCTGGCAAATAATCGCACTAGACGTTCGTTATAAAGCTTATAACATATTAATAAGACTGTGCGATTAACTTGGCGTTTCTACTTTTTAGGCAATATTATTATACATTTTTATAAAAACAATTACTTCTTTAACAAAACTATTGTTGACTTTGTCAAGCATGAGTGAAAATAACACGTATTGTATTTATTAAAGAGCAATATAATATGATCTTCATGAAATCGCTTCCCTAACCTCACCGCCTCAGTCATGGCAAAACGCGGTGCTGCCCGCGGCGCGTCCGCGGAGTCACGACACGGCCGTCTATCGCGAACCGCCAATTTGCAGGCGGGCCAGTGTTGGTTTTGCTGAAGCCCGGCCCGTCTTCATACCGATATGAGAGAATCTTTTACTACTTTTTTCCTTCTTTAATGTACCTACGTGGAAGAATGCTAGTACTACACTATTTATAGATATATAAGCACATGCATGCATCCTTTTGTTATGCTTGCAAATTACATTGCTTTTGTTACGGCGCTACATGTTTTATTTGATTTGCGTAGATCGACGCTCTATTCCCCTTTGTGAATTATTACTGAAGTAGCCATCACGCTACTAAAAATATGTACATGTTTGAAAAAAAATGTATATATTTGGTTACTTCACTGAGTTAGTAAGGCTCAAAAAACAAACTTGCAGAAGAATAATTATAATTAGGTAATAAACATATATGGTCCGTTTCTTAGCAGACATTAAATTTGTGTTCATAATGAGTGACCCGTCATTGGCGGAGTTGCCGGACGTCACTCACTGGAGGCCCCAGAATGAGTTCATTTCCTTCGAGCGCTTGAGATACGGTTTTAATTAATTTTTTCGTAAAAAAAACTTGTATGCTATGCTTTTAAAAATAGGTACGAGCACCACATAGTAAGTATGTTTTAGATAATAATTAATGTATCGGAATGAAGCTATAGTTAATTAAACTTTATAGATAAAACAAATAATCATGAATGTAAATTGGACTAGATTTAGAAAGATAAGAAGCGAATTCATTAATTTTAAAAAACATAAATTACGATGTGAGCTTAATAAATTGTTTTTTGTAACCAAATAGCATGATTTTAATGGTAATATTAGATCGAAATATAATATTTCCTGAGAAAGGTTAGAACTAAACGGCGACAGGTCAAAACGATTATTTCGTTTACTAAAGTTATTTATCATATCGTATTCGTGAGAAATGTAAATGTGTCCCATCAAGCCAGATCGCTACTGACTGTTAACTCTAGCGACTCACTTTTTATTCATGAGATTATCGAAAGTGTCTGCGAGTGTAAGAGCTGATGACACGTGTTATCGTTTAAATATGAATTACAATAACTGTATTGAGTTGGAGACTGAAGGTTGGACATGTCATGGATGTGCGGTCAATTGAGTTATTGTTTCATTGAATTTGTGAATAAGAAACATGTTCATGAGGAAAAACAATAAATCTCGCCGCCTTATATCACGATTTAAAACCAGTTGCTGTTCTCAATACATTGGTATTAGAATACGTGTAGAATGTTATTACAAGTGATTTTAATTTAAAAAAATGTAACTCTGGAGGACAATTAATATACATATGTGTAAGATGTATAGTTTGCTACCACATAAATATGTTATTAAATGAATTCGCCGTTGACTTGTTGTCTAATTAGGAAATCCTAATAAACAATTTTATTTAAAAGTCGACTCGCAGCTGTGTCGATGCATCCAAGCAGATAGTGTACTCGTTCGCCCCTTGTCACCAAAAGGCGCCTAACACATTTGTAAGAGATATCTTCAAAGCAAAGCGGCTCAGATCTGAAATATTGCCGCGTGGATTGTACCGACATGACACTCAAACGGTTTATTTCTGGCCACTTCATGCAGATGCTTCAACGAAATTGGTATTTATTTGGTCTGTTAAACTCATGTCATTGATGTACGAATCTATCCAAATAGTGGAAGTTCATCAATAATAAGCTAACATTTTTGACTAAACTTTGTTCTAGTATTAATTCATGTCAGGTAGCAGAAGTTGTAAGTATCACATAAGTCGTGATGGTTTTATGTATGCATTTGTTGTATAATTTTCGAATTAATCCCATTTGTTTTATAGGCGCAAATAAAAAGTGATAGCACATTGAATTGATCATGATCCTATTTAAATGTAGACGTATCTACGCACTCCATTATTTAGTTCGCAACAGTTGAACCCAAGGCGGTTATAGGTTATTGTCTTCCAAGCTCGAGCACTGAATGTCAAACTGTTAGATCGTGCTCATTCGTTCCAATACTTATTTTTAATGGCATCGTTTTGAATTCCTTTCCAGAACATCTCTCCGGCTGTATAGTAACGCCTATATATATTTATGTTTCGTATTGGTTTACACAAATAAAGTACAAAGAATGCCATAGCTGATACCAATATCCTTCTCATCTCACAACCTAAGTCTTTACTGGAATAAGCTGAAACTGTGGACCGTAGGGTCTAATCTGACCTTTTCTAAATAGATGACCAATACTTTGTGTTATCCAATCCTTAATATTTCGTTGTTCGTCTTTTATTTCATCTAAAAGTTCTTATTTTAGTTCTCCAATAGGATTGCGTAAAATTATAAATGCCAATTCTCCAAAACCTGTTGACAAATGATCTGATATTAACAATGCCATTCCATTGTTTCTTTTATCTATAAATATTTAACAACTTATAGGTCTACTAAAATATGATATTTACGATCGTTCGGAAATATTTAATTTTATAACTCTATCAATCAATAAATTTTAATTGGGTGTCTCCTTTAATGTTTTGGTGACTTTAAAATATATTTTATCTATATTCATATTTTCTAAGATTCTACCTCATAAATTACCAAGGTATTGCCTGTTTTGAACTCTTTCTATGCAAATGTCCAAATGTGGTGATTGTAGAAATTTATTACGTATCGTGTGCTCAAAGATTTTATATCCAATGAAATTTGATATTAAAGTTAAAGTAGGCTTAAGTATCGTTACAGTATTAGGGTTCCTCAAAAACGTCTATTTTATATGAAACAGCTGTCTCATTTTTTGTTGCTATTTCAGTAAAACGAAATTTAGTGCTACATGTTCTACGGAACCATTCATTCACACAATTTGTTTTTATAGTAGTTTTTACAATCTTTATCCATAGAAGTCGGTAAGCGTAGTAATAAGTTAATAACACAAACACCTCTCTCCGTCTTCACTCGCTCGCCACAGAAAATACGATGTTTTAGGAAGTAAGTGTGAATGGTGTTCCTTCAGTTTATATTTCCCTTAGAAGCTTTTATAGCAGTCATTGTTACTGCACCCGGACTTTTATACAAAACAATTCGAACATTTAGCGAGCTTATGCAACTTTACATCGATAATAAAACTTCATAATTTTAACTAATTTAAAATACTTATGCGGATTCCATCGCGTTTAGTTGCTTCTAATCATTTTTTTTAAATATTAAATTATGTTCGATGTAGCCTAGTTCCGAATATTTCATTTACCCTTATTGTTTTAAAATTAATAATCGCTTTTGTCTCCACTATAACTAGAGCCAATACTTTTTAAACAAGATAATTCTTATATATTCTTATACTGTGTCACGTAGAATGTTTTTTTCAGAGCTCATTGTAAATATTATCCTTTAAATATTATAATAGTATTTCTTATTACATTTTTTATGACTAATACAGTAGGTGGTAATGTTTTTGTTCTAATTGTATTTTTTATTCCCTCAACAATCACAATAGGAGCAATTTAATTAGCATCGTTATTAATTTGCTATCGATCTTCTGTTTCAGATAACAGTGCCGCTTTATTGCCGCGGTCGACTTCAATCAAATCCTTGATCAAATTTAAACAAGATATTATTGAGTGGAGCACAACAAAGGAGGCTGCTATTCAAGACGAACCGCTTCCTAATTCCAATAACGAAAACTGTACACAACGGCCGTGTGTTTCCTAAACGCATTTTTCTTCGAAGTAAAGGGCTAATATTTACCCTTTCTGTGAGCAGCACAAAGGCCAATGTTTGTCTCGGGCCTGCGCGGCGTTGCACTTCGGATCCTATGCAAACTCGACGTAACAAATTGAATATAGTCATAATCTGCATAGTAAAAGGAATTTCACCTTTATGGGTATTGTGTAAAATATAAAATTCTCTGTAGTGCCCAAGATTGCGACAACACAAAAAGCATTATGTGATATAGTAGCATTTAGTAGCTCAAGGCATTATTATGGCAACAATGTAGAATACACCATAAGCAAAACTAAGAGCGTCTTGAGAAATGAAAAAGGTGGTTCATCGGTAGGTATATGTTATGAGCCTTAATTATTACTTTATGCAAGTTTTCTAAATAACACACTGCGTCAGTCATTTTAATAGCGATATAATTGCAAGCTTTGTGTGGGGACGTCACAGGATGTTCTATTGAACAAACCGAAACAATAGCTTGTAATATATTCCATAGACAAATATTTACACGTGTCTGCTGTCTTATAAGAATAAAACATGCATTGTGCATTAACTTATAAATTCATCTATAAAAAGCTTTTTACGTCTAAACCACATGATGTGTCAAACAACGATCATTAGACCGTCCAGATAAACAATACTAGTATAAGAATAGTATTTTATGTGCAGTTAAAAATTTAATACTATAAAATTAATTTAGGCTGTGGTCAAACACGTGGGTAGAATAACCGAATGTGTACACGAAGCTCAAACCTTTGTTTGACAAGTTTTGATCAACATCGCCGATATGACTAGAAACACACTACATGTTTATGTAGATTAGACAATCACTTTTTTCATTTGTTTAATAATAAACGTACACAATGTATTCTTATTTGAAATGTAAAATGTTTCTTATAATAAACTACGATAGAAAAAAATATCATAAGTGTTACTCAGAATTCAGTAGAATTCGAAACGTTCCCAGGCTAACGGTAAATTAGTAGAGAAAAAAACAACAAACATTGGTTATAAATAAAGCAATAATGCAATAAAAGTAGCAATCCTCAACTCTTTTACAGCTCAACATTCTTATTATGAATAGTGCAAATTTATCACAATAGAATTCTCCTCGAAATTCGCAGTGTTTTGAGCAATAAACACTTTTGTTCTTTAACTATTGTAATTTTTGTCTTGTAACTGTAAATAAAAGGGGTAGTCAAACGATAAATAAACAAACTTGTAAAACTTAACTGTCGTAGCAATCCATCAAAACAAAACTGCAGTTGACAATGTACTGTTCTCGCAGTATTCAAATAGTTATTGAAGCAATTAAAACATGAATCATATAACAGAGGCGTTCCAAGGCAGTCGTATAAATAATATTTATTGTTAACTAAACATTCATAATGTATTCATTCATTTTAGATTTCAATTACATTTTGAAATCTTATACATAGTATTAACCGATTTGCGAACATGATTCAACTAATTTAAAATACGTTGTCCGGTTTACTATCGCGTTTAGTTTGTTAATAATGAAGCATTTTCTTCAAGCCGATTCGATAGTTAAAAGTTATAGGTACATAGGAGATCACATGAATTCTAAATACGAATAATTAGAACGTTGCGGTTTTCGAAAAATTACTTTTAGAAGTATGCAAATATAGAAGTTGTATTGATAAGCCATAAAACATTCCCTCCTCAGCAAACTCTATGAAACGATACAATCAGAAATTCTTAACGCTTCAATTTACGATTGGGTCTTCTCCAAAGCATTCTTCAGACTAAAGAACGAAATATTTCTTGTTAAGTTTAATGTTCTCAACAAATTCAAATATCATGCTCATTTCCATTTAAATTTACGGAATAATTTTCTATGTCTAAAATTAATTATCGCCGAACTTTCTTTAATTAATAAATTATGTAGTTTAATAAAAAGAAACCTCACACGTCGCTGCTTAAATAAGTCAATAAAATTCAAATAAAATTTGCCATTAACGTAAATAAATCAAATATCTGCCCTAACACCACAAAGGGTTTTAATCTTTTATTTTGGGTTTTAAATATTTTAATACTTATAAAAATGTTATAAAACTAATAGATATCATAGGGCCGCTGGTTTAATCCTTGAATTAATCCGACAAGGGCAAAGCGCGGGGACATTTCTAATGGAGTCTCAAAAGTTCCGACAGCGACCGCATTAGCCGACTGTCGGATCATACTCACCAGCCACAACACTGCGACTGATATCTAAATCCTTTGATCGAGTGTTGAAGAATCAACAAATTATTTTACAACAGATGTTATTAAGTAAATAACATTCAGTGGTATATGACATTTCTGAATGCATATTTTTTTGCATTGTTTATTAGATGCCTACTATCTAAAAGAAAACTAATGTAAGTGTGTGTTCGAAGATAAAACATTGGGTTTAAGCTGCGTCATTTTAATAAACAACATAATTCACAACTCGTTAAATAAAAGCACTCCGGTGACAATCCTTTTTTTCCTAATTTTCAATAACTAACTTCGTCTCTACTTAAAAAAAAAACAATATTATCAAAATGCCGTAAATGTCGAGCATTATCGAAGCACTTGAAAAATTTAACCACCATTTGAAAGTGAATGACGTGTCAAATCCATCAACGAAGAAAAATATTGAGACAACAGGGTTTGGACGGAGAGCCCTTCACGGCGACATAATAGGTTTTCATTGAATTCCACGTGGTTCCTTTTGTTTATATCCTATAATGTTTCGATTGGAGGTTGATGGAGGACGGCCATGATTACTTTAATAACAATAGTCGGGCTACAAAGGACGAGAACTCTAAAATTATGTGCAGGGTCGAGCTGTATGGTTCTCATGCCCCTCACGTACTGTACTCTGACTCGCCGTTCATTGTGTCACTTACGTGCAACATATGGCATTTAAATAAAAATAAAAGCATGCAACTTTATAAACAACTGAAAATATACTAATCACATTCTGAGTTCATTAGTTATATTTAGCTCAACGCAAGTAACGATATAGGAAATATAAATGTTGCAAATTTACATAGAAGTAACTGCACATATACATATCGGCTCATCAGAATTCAGGGAGCTGCCGCATGTATCAGAATTCATACCTGTCGCAACGGATCCTATTTCTCACCGCGTCAGGTATGCGAGGTTTGTACGATGCAGCACATTAGGATGGAAGGCTCGCCCCAGACGGAAACAAAACGCATTTCTTTACTTATTTTAATATACAATAAAGGTATTCACGGCAATATGTATGCGGTACGGGACACGCTGTTTGATATGGTTATTACGTCCTTTGTAACTTCATAAAGAAGCCGTCTTCTCGGCGAGAGAGCTGGTTTCCGAGTCCGTTGTGAGATCTGTCTTCGTGATACGCTAAAATTTGTTAAAGGACACTTTGTAAGAGGTGTCACAAAGAAGACTGAGTCGGCCTTCTTGAAAATGGAAATGGGAGCTTCTTTTGACAAACCAGTTTATGACATGGGTCAGATATGAGGAAAAAATCCGGACGCTTTTTAACTTTTTATGATAGATATACTCATTTTGATTATAATCGGTCCGCTTAGCTATAAATCTTGTGTTATCTGTGTGTTTACTCATTTGATAGAACAGGTAGATTATTGAGCCTCACCCAGTACGTACGTGTAATTTATATTACAACTAGTGCTTAACTATATTAACATCATAAAATAAGCATTGTTATCGTTGATTAGAGTTCGTACAATTAAACCTAATTAAATAAAACTGGATCATCACACCGCTACGTGTAGTGTATTCTATCATTCGATTACAAATTTCCCACTGGTTGTTGGTATTAGCATTTAAAGTGGAGCGAATGTTGAATGGCGTTCTTGTCTGCGGTCTGCAATTACGCAAATTATATAATAGCCCTGCTGTCGAGGCATGTTCTGGTGTCCAGCCGAGCTTAGTTACTACTGTTTCACATCGGAAGGCGAAGAAAAGAAATGTCAAGGCTCTGCCGCAACGATTATCGCGAAGAAATCTATTTGCTCGGCCGAGACGTAGGCGGCGAAGCATTTTGCAAATATTTCATACTCCCAGCTATTCTGATTACAGTTGACCAGACGTGCCTATTATTTGAATTTTAGGTTTATTTATCATTAGATATTTGTAATTTTAAAATATACATCTATGCATCTGTCATCCAAAGTAGTTATAGTAGTGGTTATAGTAGCTAAATAATGAATTTAACCTCATTTCAAGTCGAATCACAATATTTATTAAAAAGTACAAACACAAAAGCACTATAAATATAATTTAAAAGAACTTTAATATATACTAAACTAAATACTACAATATACTATCGGAATTTACAAGTCTTATTTTATTTCTAATTTTAAATAGAAACTGCAAGAATCGGCATATATATATGTAAAGGTATGTATGTATAGTGTTGAAATATTAGTGTCTAAATTAAGTTTTATAAATAAGAACATAATAATATATTTAGAAGTTTAAGTGCATATACAATAAGCATGCTTTTAGTATAAATCTAATGAAGCATTAAAACTCAACAGGAAGAACAAACGTTGACTCATGGTGTTTGGAAAACATTCTTATGATAACATAGTACATATCTACTGAAATCCGTTTGTTTTCATATCTACCGGCTCACTCTATGTTTAATTTACTTCTTACTAAAAAGATAATAAAGAATTAGAAGCCCTAGGATTTCTTCTTAAAAAAAAAACAAATAACGTAACATAACAAATTCAGTGCAAAACTACTAACTCTTGCCACTAAAACTTTGTAAAAACAGTAAACAGACATAAATTTCCCTGGTAACCTCTGTCGACCGTCGCGGGACATCGTAGGCGCGAATCAGCACCACAAAGCGGGTCTCTGAGCCCATCGGGTCCTTATCGAGAACATCTAAGATGCCGCATTCTGATGCCGACAATCGCCATAGACTTGCTACTTCGGTAGAATGTTTGTTGTTTACAGAAGTTATACTGGGTGATATTGCTTGTTTTACATACCGTTGTTATAATGAAACCAAGAATTTGGTATTTACTAACCTTTCTTAAAATGGATAAATATAACTTTAGTAATAAAAAGGCTAAAGGTTGAATTGCGTCTAATAGTGAAGTTGGTGTCTAATATTGGCTACTTTGCTTTGGGTAAATTTTCGATTTGTTAATACGGTCATGATTGGCGCCGTCGTAAATTTATTTTCAAACCAAAATGTTTCACTTTTATTGCAATTATGAATGTACACTTTTATTTTTTCAAAGGTAAATAAAGAACATTTATCAAAAAATACTTTTAAAATATATTAAAGCCGGTGAACACAACACACAAATGACAAATTTACACGTTTATTTCAAAATTGGAAAAAAAAAATCCAAAAATTACGAAGTTCAAAAAACTGTTATTACAGGTTCTTCGGCAATAAGCTACAAATAAAATGTTTAACATTACAACAATATGCATTTTTGAGAAAATTATAGTTCAAAAATAAAACCCACTTTACCCTATTTAATATAATACATAGTCTATACAATGTTTGTGAAAAAGAACAGCTAATAATTATAAATCATGTTTATTACTAGAAATAAAATTAACGTAACCAATTAAAAGAGATATCGGAAAAACTTTGTCAGCTCTAAGAGAGAGTATAGATAAAAACATTTCGCAAACTGTCGTAGGATACTGACAAAGAAGTATGTTAAAGTTACCTGAACTCTTTATTTGTTCTGACGTCGAGGAATAATCTTTCACAATAGCATTTAAAATATTTATTTTATTACCCTTTACTTTGTTTAAACAACATTGCAATTCCCGTTTGTTTAAAAAAAACGATTCGCATTCCATATTGCGCTTTACAAATTACTTTGTCTCCAAAAACCGTTAACAGCTCGTCTAGAACCCGTTGCCTTGTTTTATTACGCAATGTTATGGAAAGTTCGCAGAATTTTGTATAATAGAATATCCTTTACTATTAAAAACACTAATTATTTCAAATGAATTGTTTTTATTACAGATAATAACTTTTAATAAGCTGTTAGTAAATTTCTTTTACATCATAATTGCACTCTTTTATTTATTACTATTGGTATTTATTTGCTGATATTTAATGAAGGTGTTCAGAGAAATGATATGAAGTTTATGATGTGAGATTTTATTGCATTGACTTTTATTCGAATCTTAATGAATATGATACATGATTCGCTTGACTTCTTCATTTAAATAATATAATTGAAGAAAAATAAACATTAAAATATGTGTTTTTATGCACAAGTTAATAACACAAAATGGGCATATCTACAGTTAAAACTTATTAGAAATTTATTGTATTGAAAATTTATTTTTATAAATGCAGATGAATGAAAGTAAGGTTTGTCACGACTTATCGACTTTCTCATAAACGCATAGTTTTATGCGTGACATAGAAATTTAATTCTAAAGCTTTTGTCAATGTAGGTACATTGTAAGTACTACATTGTAAAAAATCCACGTCCAAACAATTATTTCTTGACTGACAAACAAACTAGAGAAAAAAGACCGCCACAATCGCAGCACGAAAAGGTGAGACCCAGCAAGAACTACAAGTAAATCACGTTCATGAATGTAAACCATGGTAGGTAACGTATTACAGAGATATTAAAATACCTAGGCACTTTTTATAGCATAGAAATAAAACAAAAATATTTATTCACCCGGTAAAAAATATGAAAAGAAGAGACAGCAGATGCTCCAAATACAAATTAATTGTCAAAAATTACTATCAATTAATGAACTTCTTAAAAGTTAATCATAATATATACAGACACATTTACAAAGTTGTTGTAATTAATACAAATTTTATGTAAAAATCGGCACCCGCACTTGGATCGTAAAAGTTGCTATCTTTATAGTAAATAGCGGCAATAACATTCGCAATAGGTTGAGTGGTCAGTACGGTGAGTAGGAAAGCGTGAGTTCTCATACGTATGTTTCCTACAGAGTGGACGATTGTCCGTTGAGGAGGGCGGCGGGAGGGGCTCGGACCACCAGCGCTGCTCGCTGCGCCCGCGCCGATCCGCCGCCGCATAATTACTGCGTATGGACACACTCACACAACTAAGCCATCGCCGATAAAACATTAAATTAAATATTAACTGCCTTGTAAATTTCATGGGCATTGATTGAGTTTTGGAAATATAGACTCAGCCGCCTCCAAATCGAATTCCAATAATAGACGAAACAAACGTTAATCCAGTAGCGCTACCGAGTCCTCCCTCGATAACTTTCTACTCTGATTTTATGGCCTTTTTCTGTTTACAACGTAATGATCGAGTTCTATTTAGCTCTAGGCATGGAAGAGATAAAATCGAACTGAATTTATTACCAGTTATTGTAAAAGAGCCCTTTGATTCAAATGTTTAGAAAGTTATCAGCAAATTGTCAAACATCTAGAAATCCTAGTAATTTACTGAACTTCATCAGCAGACTTCATTCGACACGTCACTTGAGAAACAATTGAATGATCTACATAACAGATCTAGAATATAATTTATACGCTAATATTAGTAACATAGATGCTAGAATGTTATGGAGGCTCTGAGCGTTTCTGGCATGATCTTCTGAAGGTTAAGCGCCATCATGTCGGACCGGTCACGCGAGAATACTTGTATCTACAACTACCCCATGCCGTTTATTACTTTCGTGTACATTATAAAACATTTGAATGCAGGAATTTGTTTTTTGAAAATCTATAAAATAGATAATAAAGTTGTAACCTTTTGAATAAGACCGTTGGCTTATTAATTTTTAACTCTAGTATTATGCAATTTGCAAGTATAAGATGACCTATAGTTTAATATAAATCGTGGACATATGAACGGAATAGTGAGGCGCGTAAAGTGTAGGTTCACAAGAAGAATCATAATTGCTATTATATAATTTTATTGTGTTGCTACTTTGACAATGGTTTTTATTAAAGTCGAGATTCCTTCACGATTTAAATAGAAAAATAATACAAACTGACCATGCAGATCACTCTACTGAGGAAGTTTATAGTAAGACTAGCTGTTGCCCGCGGCTTCGCTACCGTTAAGAAGTATTATTATTAATTAGGTATAGTTTTTGCTGCTTTATTTTTGTTTAGCGTGTGTAAAAACGTCTTCATCACAGTAACTCCAATCTTTAATTTCAATTCAATCCGTCGAAAATCTAATAAGATTTATACAAACTTTCATCCCCTATTTTATCCCCTTGGGGGTAGAATTGATCAAAATCCTTTCTTAGCGGATGCCTACGTCATAACATCTACTACCTGCATGCCAAATTTCAGCCCGATCCGTCCAGTGGTTTGGGCTGTGCGTTGATAGATCACTAAGTCAGTCAGTCAGTCAGTCACCTTTGAGTTTTATATATATACTAGCTGTTGCCCGCGGCTTCGCTCCCGTTAAGAAGTATTATTATTAATTAGGTATAGTTTTTGCGGCTTTATTTTTGTTTAGCGTGTGTAAAAACGTCTTTATCATAGTAGCTCCAATCTTTAGTTTCAGTTCAATCAGTCGAAAATCTAATAAGATTTATACAAACTTTCATCCCCTATTTTATCCCCTTAGGGGTGGAATTGATCAAAATCCTTTCTTAGCGGATGCCTACGTCATAACATCTACCTGCATGCCAAATTTCAGCCCGATCCGTCCAGTGGTTTGGGCTGTGCGTTGATAGATCACTAAGTCAGTCAGTCAGTCAGTCACCTTTGAGTTTTATATATATAGATATATATATATATATATATATATATATATATATATATATATATATATATATATATAGATTTGTCTGTCTGACAAATAAGACTAAGAAGTAAGTAAGACTGTCTTACAATTTAAGTAAGCATAGAAAAATGCGAGGTAAATGTTTTTATGATGAATAAAAGGAAACTCACGTAACTTTAACATTAACGATAAATAATCGATGATTCATAATTGAGACTTCGAAATCAATAGATAACTATGAAACATGATCTCATAATTACTGTTGGTTCTAAGGCGGTATAAAACCAACAAAGCGTACTGGGACGCTCGTAACTCAACTAAGTTCAACCCATCGAATAAGGCGACCCGCTATTTATTCCTCTAAATTACTACTCGTAACTCTGTAGTTGAGATTTGAAACAGAGGTCACTGGATGCTTAACTTTATCCAAATATGTAATCGACGAGGACAAATTAATATTGATTCCATGAAGTTTTATATTAACTTGTATTATTAGCTATTATTAGTGTTTTATGTTAGCTTGATCTACCGAATTAATTTAGATAAATTTTGGTTAATCATCAGTATATATGTTTACATCCTCTACCAATTGATTTGGTTATCGTAAGAAATTGCTCATGTGTTATACATGCCCCCTATCTAGTCAACGTGCCTAAAAACACATTAAGTAGATAAAGTTGACAATATTTTACACATAATTTGTGTAGTATTGATGGTTGGGAACGGAGGCACCTTCAAATGAACGCGTAGCCTTATCAGGTAGCGATACCCGTCGTGAAATATTTTTATGGTGTGATGATGGCTTCCGTGTCTTTTATAAATGTTTTGGGGATCCAGTTACTATTCCCTGTTTGACGTAAACTAGCGTGACCTGTCACATTATAATAGCTTTCGTTCTTTTTCTCTTCTTTTAGCCCAAATATGTGTGCTTCTTTGTCATGTGTTATTTTTTATCATTTTATTACTCAAACATTTATATAGGCATGCCCAATATAACTATAATAAATTACAGATTATTTTATGGGTTATTTTTGTAATTAGGCCAGAATATGCTCAGTGAATGATATGAATGAAATAACGATTTTGTGTCTTGTTTCAATAAAGGTGATTGTTAAACTGCTTGTATTTGTCCGAACATTCAATATGCATGCAGGATTCCAAAGCCATAATAAATCGAGGTTCATTATGAAAATCGCCGTAAAATACTCGAACGATTCGACATCGATGGATGCGCGCGCGCCGCAGTCATGAGAGCTAGAGTGTGCGTGAGTGGCTCACTGTAAACAGGTAGAGTGTTGTGTATAAACAAATAACAAAATCGACTTGTCTTACGAAGCGCGTCAAGGTCGCCTCCAGCCGGCCGGGCAGCCGCCTTCGACCGCTCGCGAGGCCCCGACCTGTCCGATGCTTTTTAAATCTTCTTTTTTTTCCAAAGGCCCTTATTTATTGTGATGGCTGAGTATTTGGGCGCACAGTTTGTATAAGCAATCAATTTTATTCATTTAGACGTAACGAGTTCCCTTGTAAAAATAAATGAGTAAATAGAAAATACTATATTGCTCGAGAGCGCTACGCTTGATGATGACTGTGTTTTGATTCCAAATGTTTGTCTTTTCTAAATGATGACTGAACGTGAATATAAGGCAAAGGCACTCGAAGTACTAAAATAACAAATATTTATTTGGAAGCTCTTTCAAATGTTTGATAGAGACCGTCAATATGAGTACTCTAAAGATTTTATAAGGAAAGTTTGTTTTCTACTCTCATTAAACCTCAGTGCCAATGGGCCGTCCTCGGTCATTTTTATAGTTGATCGGAAGTTCGTGAGTAAGCCGGCGGGACACTCAGGAATCTTTAGAATCTTATAGCTAAGTGTCTCGGAAGGAGCGTGGGAGGCGAACGATGTAAAATCGTTACGGTTTTAGATTCGATCCGTCGATGTCCGACAATGAGATCAATTAATTCAATTAACGCTTCACCAAATCCTATTTTCTAAATAAAATCGTTGTTTGGAACAGAACGTACAATTCTAGAAACCAAAAATTTTTATTACCTTAATAAGATTATAAAACTGTGAATTTATAAATTTAGGTGTAAGATATCAAAACGCGTTAATTCGTGGAAATCATCACTGCTGACGGAAATTGTGTCATACCTACTTATAATACTTATAGTAATATTAAACAAACAATATGATTAACTTAAGCAATGTATATTCGACGTAGCTTCTTCCTATATCAGTTACAAGTCACGTAGTCTTTAATAAAAATCTGCTATCAAAAAAAGGAACCTATAGATTTTAGACAGTAAAATATTTATGATAGCAATTTCTTATTATACTTAACCATCGTAATTACTAAACCAAACAACATTATTAAAGTAAATTACTAATACTTTCTTCGCTTCTATCCAACCCTCAGAAGACGATCTAACTAGTTATTAAGATTTAAAAAAGAATAATAAAAAATATTAACTACAAATAGCTTCGTCGGTAGTCAACTTATCTAGTTAGGATGTAAAAAAAAACACCCAAAATAATTTAGTTAAATATACTAGAGGAGATATGTCATACAAAATCTGTGTGTAGTTTGTTTGCTCGTATACTAATGTCTAAACCAGATGGAATGGATAAATAAATATAGAAATACCAATGAATTAGATTAAAATATTTGATGTCACGTTTATTTTGCTTAATTTAATCAAAATGTTTCGCAAGTTTTGCAACCTTAATAATCATAGCGAAACTGCCTCATGTTCGCAAACATCACTATAATTCGAATAAAAGAAAAAATATTTATATACAATATTTTGTTTTAAGAACTTCGTCTCTAATATATTTAACTCAATGCCCAAAATAGATCATGTCACGCGATACTTACACATAAGTTGTTATACAGTAGTTACAGATACAAATTACATAGTAATAGTTTTTTGTATCTCGTGCCAGCTTAATTGATCAAATTGTCAATAATATTATATAGCAATGTCGAGTTCAATGACAGAAAATGTAATACATAGTGGAAGCAAACGCGAGAATCGAACAGGCAATACCGTGCATGGCTTATGAGAACACAATTACAATCCATTATATTTCTCGAGAGCCTTTTAAGGATCTCTAACCAACTAACAGGGACAGAGCAATGCGTAACAGACGTTGGATGTTGCAGGAACGAAGTACTGGATATCGTGAGGCAAAGCGGCAGAGGGCAAAGCGCTACGTCCTTCTCCAAGCATTGTTTGTCACTCAGGCAGATTTCGCGGCGACAAATGGCTCTCTAGATGCGGATAAACACGCCACAAAGGCAAGAGAATAAAATTAAAACGAAATCTACCCAATACGTTTTTAGTACTCTTATTATGTAATTTTGCTGTTGGTATTATTGCTTGTTTTATCTTAACTGCTCTGCGTTATTACTGGCCCATTCCGGGGTAAGCGAGGAAATTCCTTTTTACCATTCGACGGTATACTATTACGAGTTATGTTTTGTATACACCAATTATCCTTTTAACTGAGATATTTTACCAGTTCGCACGTTTGTAAATAACCACGGTGCATGTAACTTTACTCTATATAATAGAGACATTAAAGGCTTATTATTAAATCTATCCAGAGTACCTGGAGTTATACCCGGATGTACATCATCATGCCTATCATAATAAATTACTAAATCCTCTTTAAAAAAGTTTAGTTGTATGGGGAATCGTGCATATTAGGTATTTGAGCGCTTTGTAAAAATGTAAATATTACTGATTTTGTTGTTAGTTGTTCTTAAAGACAAAATTAATTCGCTTATTATGCTAATTTTATAATCTATACCTTCAAGTTTCACCTGAATATCTCTACAGTGTAACGCAAAATAGCATGCATTTAAATTCATGTTTGAAATTTCCGATCAAAATACATTGAGGTCGCGATATAGATTTCACTGTCTCAATTTTGTTATACGACAAAAAAGACCTACCACGTAAATATATGAATGGAGATCGAATTCTATCAAGACATCTAATAAAAAGCAAATATATTAGAAAGTAATAAAAAGCTTTGTACAGTGAAAAGATTGCAAATAATACTACAGCAATCAGTAGTCAGTGATGCGTACGAAAAAAGTATATCAAATGCCACAATTCATCATTATGTGGCGCCGAAAGCGGAGACAATTTCTTTTGAAATAATTATACTATATTTAAAAATATATATGTTCAATAGACTTTCCCTATTAACTATTAAAAGTATAGTGATTATAAGATGTAATTTATTTATATTACATTATTGAAATAGCCTAATTTAATCATTTAAATAAATTTAAAAGATTGCATATAGCTTTACTATAGCGTTTATTTTGATATTTTTTAATCTGGCACTACTAAATATTTAGAGTCATAAATATACAGTCAAAAAACAATATCTTAAATAAAATTTGTAATATTTGTCACATACGACCTTTAGTTGGAACTTTAGTACCTATATTTATATCATTCTAAAAGAAACTTAGCCTAGATAAGTAAATAACTTAATATATTCCTAGATCGCAATATACCTACTACATATCTAATTAATTAGAAAGTTATTCTAATGGCATTAGCAATTACAACATAAACTATATAAGTTTAATTTAACATTCAATACTAAATAGCACATGTAGTTTTATGACGTGTTTGCAGAGACCACAAGCTCTACGATCTGTATAAATTTTCTTTAATTACATTGGTACTAATCATAGTCAGCATCTTTTTCTTTTATTCACAAATTCAATAACACATGCAATTTATTTATAAAGACAAGGAGTTTTTTTGCAGACCTTACCATTGCGATATGCTTGTACAGTTGAGTGTAAAATATGTTTTAACCGTTCATCTAATAAACACAGGCCTATTTCATATATGTAAGTAGTATAGAATTGTTCAGTGCTTCTGTTTGTAACGTGAAGAGTGCGCCCTGTCACCCTGGACCATGCAATTTCATCTCCTTAAGTCGGCATAGCAAATATGAGTGTAGTATTGAAACAGCTATTAGGTTCCATAAAGCGAAGTGTAGTCAAAAACTATTCGGGATTATAGTTATTAATAAAACTAATAAATTATAAGAAACGAATAAATACAAATAGAGATTCCTTTTCATAAAAGTAATATCATAAATAGGAGTTTCTTTGTTAAACATCATAAATATAGTCGAGGGAAAACTATCGCAGATTGCGACCACGAGATCACATAGCAGAGTTATGAGGCTGATAACCTCTTCTTTTAGACATAATTATAGAAGATATCACGAGCCCTCAAAGCTAATCTCTATCAATTTGCACTGCACCTCAATAACAATAATAAACTTTATGCTCGGACGATATAAAACCTATTTTTGTTAGATAATTCTAAGCAACGGTCTATATCACGTCAAGTTTTGCCGTCACGAAGCTTGCGTCGCCGCTCGGAATCAGTCTATAATTAAGAAATAAGTTAAGATACATTTTTTATACAACTTTTTACTATCGTGCGGGCCAACGCAATTAACTTGCGTTGTAAATTGAATGTTTGCTTTATAGTGATTAGTAATTAACTTTAAGTTTTTGTGAGAACCCGCGCATAGACATAGATATTGAATTTTGTTTATCCTAAATTAAAGTGAATGAATTTTATCATTAAAAAATAGCCATACGTATAGTGTAAATATATTTGTAGGTATAAAATTAATATGTACTTAATTCAAATAAATAATAATAACGAGAAATGAACGTAACTGTTGGTACTTTTTTTAATGTGAATGTGATATTTGTTTCGACCGAAGAACCGAAAACAAACTAGCGTAACTAGCAATATTAAACTTATAGAATGCAATTTCTAAATCATAAAATACAATATCCAATTTATATTCTGATGGCGTATGTAGCTGTTATCTAAATCACAGTTTTCTTACTCAACTGTTAGTAAGTTAACTGCAAAATTCGATCAATTAGTTGTAAACTATTTCGCCTCAATTCTGCATAAATTCAATTAAAGCGGGGTCGGGTTTGACACAGTAGTGGCTGGCAGTTGAAGCACAGTTCCCACTCACTCAACTTTATAGAATAACTGATCGGTTAACCCAATTGAGTTTCAATTTCGAAACAACTTTACAAAAACAAATGCTGTAAATTTGTAATAACTATGCTCTTTGAATTCCATTTATGTAGTCCCATAAACTACAGTAATAAATAATATGTAGTAATCCATATTACCCAATATATAGATAAAGATCTCTTGTGTAAAAATAAATAATATATTCATAAATTCAATATCTAGATCAACTTTTCCTTCATGCCTATCATATCTGACAGGTAATTTCTCTATGAATGTACTACATTTGTACAACCGCAAAACGATGAAAGCAGAGTAAAACATCTCAAGAGAATAACCTTAAACACAACATAATCTTCGCCCGCTGGAGCACTGCATCGCCGCCGCATTTATTTATTTATGGAGATTATTATCGTGCGTAATAATTCACTAAGTTTCAATTGCATAATGATGCTCGACATCGCTACCAGTGCTCTTCGCAACAATTCTATTTAAACACAATTTCAGACACATACGTAAGCTTTAATACAAAGATAATAAAGATCAAAATTGCATCTATTTGTTAGTACTTTAAGTTGTTATTCAGCGTACACACAGTGTGCTCAAGGCGGAGGCTCTGCCAGAAGATAATCTGCAACGCGAGGACTATTATTAAATAGAGGGATGTCAGATGTTGTCAGGATCCTGGAGAAACCTACTGTGTGTTCTACAGGTTTTCTTCTAACAGAACAAAAACATAAAATTATATATTTATATTTCTATCTTGCCTTAGGCTTCACCTGTCGCCGTAAACTGAGGATATTAACATGAAGAAAAACTTTTTCAACTGCTAATATTGTGCTAGTCTATGATAAACGACTTAATTCATCATTTTGTCCAATATATTGTTAAAATAGCAAATAAAAAAATCGATAAACATCCATAACTTTAATAGCAAAACATTTAGACTACATTAAAAGTCAAATAGAATATTAGATACGCAATATTTATCAGAATACAAGGTAATACCTATATAAAAGTAAGATTTATCATTGTTTAATCTTATTTAACAAAATCATCGATAAAGAGTGAACCCATGTAAGCGATATATTTAATGGCACATAAGGGATTATCTTAAATACTCTGTTATCACAAATCAATTAGTCGTATATGATCTTACTCAATCATGGGAAATAATTTCCTTTTAGCTTGCTACCATAAAGAAATGTGTGCAGATATCAGAAGTTAAATATATAAAATATTTCGCTTATACTATGAGCAAGACTAGTCCAGGAGGACATTCCTAGCCAACCAAAAATAACCTTCATCGGTATACCCGCTATTCTTTTTCAATTAACTAATCAATCAAATTCATTATACTTCTATAATAAAATACAGTAGTAATAACTTGCAGCATCCAAGCGTTTCCCATAGAGCATGGCATGTCATAAACAATGGAGGGCACGGCCTCAAGAAACCATAAACCGTTACCTAAATAGATATTAATCATAATTTTCAGTGACGCGACCCGCTCAACTGTTTTAGATGATAGTTATTAGCTATTTGAGTTTGTTTATTGCGACTGCGTGTGGGCGAACAAAAATCGTCTGACTACCGTGTGACATAAAGGGTTAATGGATTTAAAACTACTTGGAAAGTGGAGACAGGAGTGTAGTAATCACTTCCTCAACTATTACTGCAACAAGCGTCGCGATACTCGAGTACACGCAATTGCGATGACAGATCTAAGTACTCGTCTCAACGTTTTTTATAATAATAATAAATTCTTTATTGTACCAAAATCACAAAAGGCGAACTTAATGACTTTGGGAGATGTGAGCGGTATGTTATAAATAGTACAGAAATTTTAAATAAATAACTACACTAATATATATGATATAATAATATGAATATACCTACTAAATAATTATGTCAGAGCATCTTGTTATTTTGTTTATGTAGGAAGTACTTGTGCAGATTGTTTTTAAAACTGTAGAGAGAAGAGTAGAGCCCTGTCTAATCACAAGAGGCAGTCTTTTATACATACTTTATTACAATATATAAGACTCCAAAAATAAATTACGCTTGAATAATTGAATTAAACTAGTAGTTTCAAGTAAATATTCAAATTTAATCAAATGACAATCGCGAGTGGACCAATTCGTCATGGTGATTCGAGATCAATTAGAACATGACAGGGGATGTCATCGTAAAACGATTTCAATCACAACTCATGAAATAATAGGTCGGCATTGGCCAATGTGACCACTTGATTTAATTTGAAGCAATAAGAACGTTCGGCCGCTCAGTTTCTTGACCGATTTATTGCATATCTGTAGTGCTTATTTAGAGAGAATATTTTGCTCAATGAATTTATTGAATATGAATAACCAACCAATCATAAATTTATTAAAGTCCGTTATAGTCACATTTGAATTCATATTATATGGTAGAGCTCGAAGAATGTAGTTCGTACATAAATAAGAGTTTGAATTTTCTAATTCAATATATTTGGCATCGAGAAATCCAATAAATAGAACAGCGAATGTAGCAAAATAAAAATAAAACTACATTTACAATTGCTAATAAAGCAGGAAGCATCTATTTTAAATTAGTATCAAGTGCCAAGAAAAAGTTGTAACCGACAGCATTTTGTCGATTTTCTATTTCCTAAATACATCAGAACAATGTCAATGTTAAATTTGTTAAAAAAGCAAGTGACACATAATAATGATGACCGTAAATTAAACTTAATCTAAATTTATAAGACAATAATATTTTCTTTTAACAATAATGATAAAAATTACATTAATTTTTCGATACTTTACTTGTTTATATTATATTTTTTGTGCAGCATGTCAAGTAAAAAGTCTATAAGTGTCATGATAATATTTATGTGTATTTCACCTGTCCAACATTACAGACGGAGAGCGACAGACCAATAGCGCGTAAATTGTAATTTTATTATAAACACAGGTCTTGAATAAGAAATATAATAAAAATTATGTTTTATCGAAATTTAAATAAGATAAACGACACATTAAACACCTCCCATATCCGGGCAAATCGATGCATTCAACGCTTTAAGCACTGTCCGATAAAAACATTACTCGACGCTCTCAATAAATACACATTAATGTCCTGAAGCATTCTGGTTACATTCCATGCGGTTTCGAACGAGTTTTATAAAAGCTGTGGCCGCACACGCAATTACAAGCGCCCCGTTGTGGTTCCATCCACGCGTCTTTGTAAGAGAAACGTCATGCATGAATATCGTACAACGCAGTGCCGTCACAGGGACTATTGATGTGAATCTAATTAACACGGCAATGAAAAGCCTGGGAATTGATATTCTTTAATCACATTTCTCTCAAAAATGGCAAGTGACTACGCAGTTGTTTCTCCACTGAATATAGTGAATTAACGATATTACGATATATCCCAAATCATTTGAAAACCATCCGTCTTGTTTTTCAGGTTCATCTCAATTCCACCGCGATCTCTATCTCTCAATTGCATCTTTAATATTATTTGCATAATCTTTTGTATAGAGACATTTATGAGCAAGTTTACTTGGTGGCCGGCAATTGAAAAATTACCTTTATTAAGTCTACTTTATCATTATTACAAAATGTTAGATATAAATGCATACAGCATTTTCTGTTTTAAGTATATATCATAGAAAAGTAATGGCAAAATAACAATTTTAAATTACTTGCATATGTAGTGCGTTCAACTATACTACAAAGAACAAGAATATTACGAAAGCAAATATAAGATAAGATATTGCAAATTCCCCGAGTACCTGCCATTAGGCGTGATGTAAGCAAATATAACACAATAATGCAGAAACAATGCACTCAATCGCAACAATCGATGCTGAGATGCAACATCGAGTGAAAGCGCATGAACTGAAACAAGAAAAAGCCTTCGAGGTAACCAGTTATTACACTAATCGCAGCGATATAATTCCCGAGTCAACTTAAACACGGGTTGCGGATCGAAATGCAAACATGGCGGCCGCTTTGACTTCGATAGCTGCGGGAACTGGCATCGGACTAACTTTTGCTAAGGCCAATTTTATTCGTTATTCGTTAGAATTACACAACCGACATACATATACATTGTTATTTAAATTTAACGTAAAGTTTTATATATCTGTATGTTTATTGCAAAAAAAAACTTTATAACATATAAACAATAAATATATTTGAGATAAAGTGAAATGAAAGTCGTTTATTAGCATAGGCACTAAAAACGTGAGCTTGCTTATCGTTAGACTCTACCATGACTTCGGAAAGACCACAATAAACTCGTCAATCATAGCCTGTACATAAAATAATTAACAAAAAAAAACTGAATTTTAATTCAGAAAACAATGTTACAATTTTTTGTTATAGTTTTATCGCAACGAGGCCGTACGTTGACATCTCGTCTCGGCCCATCAAAACCTAGTGCGAGAGTCGCTAGTTCTATCAGATTCGCGCTTGAGTTATCTGTAGGATGCGACGCAAAGTGTGAAATGAGGACACTATTGCAAACATTTAATGTCGGTGTAAATTTTATATACCTTTGCGGTCTTAGGTGACCTAGTTGTCACAACACGATTCTTATACTCGTATATATATAGTATATCAATAAATCTATCGATAAACTTACTCAAATATTACGCCTTTAATAATAATCTCGTAGATAGTATTCAATTTTTTATATAATTTATATTTATTTATTAAAACACATCAAATATTGGCATTTTATTAACATAAAACAAATTAAAAACAATAAATTGTAAAAGTAAGGATCTAGAATGTACATTATAGTGACACTAAATGTCCAAAATCCTGTTTGTAAAGACAACCTTGTTTCAATCTCACGGCTTTGGTTAGACGCCTGGAGTGAATTTTAATCAAAATTATGTTTAACGTCGCATAACTTCCATCCGAGGTACTTTATAAGATAATCACGCTATATTATTCTGTTATGAATCCAATTTTATCAGTTTTTAATTATACTACAGACTATAAATTATTTAGTCAATCAAGGAACACCCAAATGGAATTCGAGTAAAATTACGATCGTCATAATTTATTTTTAATTTATATGTTATTCAACGTCAACACATTCACGTGTAACTTTATTCATAGTTATCAAAAGATTGGCTTTATAGTGTGTATTCTTATAAATTAAATCAAACATTTGTGTCCTATTTGTATAAGCCGAAGTTGAACGGCTTATTTCATTCTTTCAGTACTCTCGCATGCGTGTGCTGTAGGGCGACAAGGACAACAGATACTTGCTCGCTTGCTATTTTAATTCTTTTTTTTTTTGTAGCTTTAGCACTTTTTTATACTCATACTGAATTCTCGGACTAATTTTATACTTTTAGATTAGCTCTTGTATAAAATTAGTCGATTATCTACTTATTTGTAAGTCACGAAGAACGCTAGTAACCACATGAGGTTGCTCGCCTCAACCCTTTGCTATCTGACTTAAAAAGGAAATCTGTGCTGGGCCTTCGATTTACAACGTATCATCATAGGGACCTCCTAGTGCCGAGATGTTAAAGATTAGGTAATTAAAAGCAAGTTCTTTTAAGGGGCGCTATTAAAGTGTAAAATACGGTCTGAGCAGCTCCACGTACAATTATTCGCTTAACCCCCCACAAGGCAAGCCGTTTGCGCCCGCGCACACTATATTTAATATTTATCACTTGGATATTAAATGTCATTTCATATATAAATTGCTATCCATAATAAGCTGCGACCCGGCGCGATTGCAACGTCCATTTTGTTCCGATAATTTAAATTATTAATTAGCAATTACCGCTTTTGAAGCGATGACAGGCTTAAATTAACAATGGCTTCACGGCGTTGGAAAATAATGTACACCAATAAAGCTATTTTAATATAATTGTTACATACTTTAACTAAACTTTGATTCATATTATACATGCATATTATAAATACCTACCTATATTTTATGAGTGTCACAACTTTTTATTTACTATAACATACAATTCCCGAGAATTTCCCTTTCATTAACTTTATTTACCCTGAAATTGTAATCAACGCCATCTTTCGCCAAACGTTGTTATTAAATACACCGCAAGTGTTGAAAACTGAAAGGCAGTGTCGTCGCTTCAGTTCTTCCCCGCTACACACTTCGTAGCCATTTAAATAATCGTAGAACGGACAACTCTACCGTATACTATTTAATATTATTAATAATAGTATAATATTTATAAACAATATATAAATTGTAAATATATAAATAAATAGTGAATTAAGTACAACGAAACGTTAATACACAAAACATAGTTTTATTTTTTATTAAAAATTAATTCATTTAGGATAAAATTAATTGCATTACACAACATTTATTTCAACTTAATTTTACCCAATAAATATCTATAGGATCACAGGTACACATTTTTTTTCTTTAGTTGACACAATGAATATGAAATCGTAATAAAGATAAGTCAAATACTAATAAGGAAATAATACAAGTAACTTGTCTAAAACCCATATTTTATTTTATTTTACCATATGAAGAAAGTTACTAGGTACTACGAAATAAATAATCCTTTTAAAAAAAACCTCATACAAATTTACGGCCATAAACTAATTTGTGAGATATCATTGAACGTAATAAAAATAAACAATCGAGATTTCGATTTCGCTCAATCGATAAAAGTACAAAAGAGCAATCGCAAAACACAGGTGGGGTTGTACCTCACACGGGATCGTATTACGTGCGATTGTTCGACGATCGAACCTTTCCGGTCGGAACTGAACGCACGCCCATCGTTCGCTCCGGCTCGCTGTCCCATTGTAAGTTCTGCATTAATTGGCCCCAGACGCAGTCATTTAATATCTCGTAATGCGCTTCAAAAAACACAAAAAGGTACTTCGCCATCTCCCAATGCTCATACATCCGTCGCATTCAATATAAGTTTACAAACTGTAAGGTAATGCGATATTTTTTGATAGTGATTTGTTCATATTAACAGATGGGTGGTTTTGCGGTAGCAGGATATACTATAAGAATTATTACTATTGATCTACTATTAAGTGTACTATGGGAGTTGGGTGTTGTTTTTTGCAGTGAACATGTTGCATTGTTCACTTGTATCCACATGTTTGTACTACTTGCCTACAGTATGAAAAATAATAATAATATGGTAAAGATGAAATAATAATATCAACCTGGACCAGTGGCTCCCAATCCACCCCGTTGCGAAACAAACTAAAAATAAATATGTACATGTTTTATATGTTTGCGTATTTCGCGTATTTGCTAACATATAAAAGAAAAAAATCCCAATGAAGGACTAGAACTCTAACATATACATAAATATACATTCGAGTTTAGCCTAAATATAAAGATATATTTTTAAAAAATATGTAGAAAATTTTGTTAACAATTTAATACTAACAAGCAATGAATCATATTTAATTAGAAACAATATTAGTAAAAAAAACTACGTTTCACCTTACCTACGAGTATCATCGATCCCTTAACAAAGTTTGCAAGATAAAAAAATTAAAATAACTACTGTTCAGGTATAAGGTTACTCCCCTTCGAACGTGTTTTAACTTCGTATCCTCGGATTATTATTTTTGTAACATCTGTACGTTGAAAACTAACTAGATACTAATAGATAACCGCGGATGTTTTTTATTCGACCCCGTTTTTTAATCTTTTGTATTTCTGCCGATGCCAAATGTGCATTTTTATTTATAGGGGTGTGTTTGTGCCATTACAATAACGTTAAGGGTGAGACAGACTGACAAGTTTTGTTGGAAAAATAATAACAAATGAATGATAGAGGTTGCACTTGTGACCACTTGTTTTTTAATAGTTTTTATGTAATATACACCGCTAACATAAGATACGCAAGTGTAATTAATTGCTATTTGGCGTTATAGTTAAATATTATTATTATATTAATTATTCAAACTTTATACGTCAACGCTTTGATTATAATAATCCGATTCCTTAAAGTTTCGCAACCATCGTGATTTTGACAAGACGTACGAAATATCGAATAATACATGATATATTGGCAACAAGATGATAATGAGAAAAATTCATATTTTTAAACCTAATATTAGAATTAAATATGCACATAAATCACCTTCAACTAAAAGTAAAATAAAATTGTTAAGCAGTAACTTATTTTTTATAACTGTCTTTAAAAGCGACAGTGTGCTCCCAAATTCCACCAATAAGCTACCGCTAATTACGTAATTCAAGCACCGTGACCAAAATAAAAAGCTAGAATAATTTGGTGCAAGCGAAGTACAATTGCGGCGGCGAAATGTAAAGGAAATGTACTGAGGGAGAATCTGACTGGCCGGGAATGGACCAAGAACATGGGAACTATGGAGTGTGTTTTATTTTCAAACTGAATTTATTTGACGAAAATAATATATCCAATAACGTTTAAACTGGAGAAAAGCTTTAGCAATTAAATCTTAAAATATTAATGTGTAATTATTATAAAAAGAATTACTAAAGTTTTTTTTTTTTAAATGATAATTATAATAAGTCTCTACAATCTCGTTGTGCCATCTCTCGGGTACGTTTTTAACGAACTATTGTAGGACATGCACTCGGCGGGTGACAGTCAGCCTCATGTCGTAATCACATATTCAGTATCACCCACTTAATACTTTTTGTGACAAGTGCATGGTTAGGGTTATTCAACTGCATATGCCAAAATTTCATATTATCTCCTTTTATTATGAAGGGAATAAACCTCAAGTCCCACATGTCGATTTTTCTCATGGTACATAAACCAAAATATTGTATGCCATATTGTGATTTTGGATTATCATTGACGTATACAAACATTAAAGAACAATGCTATTTCTCTGAAATAAATACTTTTTTTAAATAATACCATATTTATAAGACACGCATTACATTCGCACACGCATTACGTCATCATTATTCCGAACAATATGCATTAAGAGTTAATCTGTGTAAAATCATAAGTACTATTTAGATATCCATTGAAGCACCTCTTCGACAAGGAAATGACTAACACCCTTTTGTGTTCAAGAATTACAAAACAATAAGCCAACGGACATTACCTTATACATCTTTATCTTTAAACGTGTGATTGTGGCGCGTTCCTGGATTTACCTGCGCAGGAGTAAATCCACCAGACTCCAGAATTATCTCAGGCATCTTACATTCCTTTAACTTATCCCTTTCTTTACTTCGGCAGGGCATAAGCCACTTCTAAGTGATTAACCTAAATATAAATTGTAAACTATGTACCTATACTTATATTGTGAATTGTGTTAATTTACAAAAACATATTTATATATAATATTATATGTTTCGTCCGGGAATCTAATCTGGGATTTCCGTGTAATAAATCCGCATGCCATTGATTGCGCAAATAAAACAAAACACTATCTTTGATAATATGAAAGTTTATGCAAAATCTTAAAGCGCGTAAAGTAAATATAGCAACGTTACAAAATATCGGGAAATTAAAACACTGAAATTCTTGATCCAGCAAACTTATTCCGTTTTCAAATCGAAATGAAACTCTTAGCTAACAAAACATAAATCATCGTAGCTGCAACCCTGTTACACCAAACCACAGTGAAAGATAAAAAGTCAAAACTAATCTGTGGATTTCTATAAGTAATGGCCGCAGATGTTTAAGTTAACAAAACGGGATTATTAAAAATAGAAATTAGTGGTTTCGTGCCCTTCCGTGATCATTGATAACAATTATATGGTTATTTTGATTGTATCTTCTGAACCACACGGGATTAAATAGTAACTATTATAGTTCAATTGAAGACTTTTTATTAAGCTAATGTTCACGCTATCACTATTATTTTGTATTGCCAAATATAAAATACTTGTAGAAATGTCCACAAGATTGTTTATTATATAGCATTAATATTCATACACAAACCAACTATCTTCTATACAACTTGCACTACTTTCATTCTTCAATTATTTCTTCAGACCGGTTAGCTGGTAGAAAATGCCTTTAGGTTAGGATTAAGTTCGCCGATTTGAAAATTTGCAAATAAAGAATTTTATTATTATTATTATTATTGTTTAACTAATTTAAAAGACATTGCTGCCAATATTATTTTAATCGGAATAGTTCATACGGGACTTCAAAAAATGAATTACTTGCACAGTCAAGCAAATTGATTCGTGCTAAACTCGCTCGGGAATCTAATACATCTAATTCATGATTAACGTAGCAAATGTCAAATGACACTGTCAGACCAAACTTAGTACAGCAATTAGGAACTTTAAATACATTTCTATATGAAATGATTGACAAATAAGTTATAAAATGTGCATTAGAGACTCTATAGTAACAAATATGCAATAGCATGCTTAATAAAATTTAAAAATCCTGTCTAAAATCGAAAAAGGTTTTCATCGATCACGTTAAGGACAGTGTCATGTTATATTTTTTTAACTACATATCAAACCATGAGTCAACTGCAAAGAACATAAATTAGTAGGACCTACACCTGCCTATTCTATGCTAATTCTCAAAATAAGTTATCTAACTCTGATACCAAATAAAACAAAATATATTTTTATATTCAATTGGTAACAGACTTGTTAAGTATATTTCTTATTTAAACATATCAATTCAATTATTACTAAAAAAGCTTTAAGAAAGAGGCCACCGTGTTTTCCACATAGCTCGTTATAAACAAAAACATATGTGTGACATTCCAGCCTACCCACACGGTCACACATTATTCTCTAGCGAATTTAAATTTGTAATAAGTCCACATATCTTCCTTTCCACCAATAACGGTTGGTTATTCATTAAAAAAAACCTTGCGACTCCGCCCAACTCAGCGGAAACAGCTGCAACCCTGCTAGACGATAATTACATCGACGAGGGTCTTTGGATATTGAGTAACCTTATAGATAAATACTTATGTTCTGCAGTCTAAGATATTAATCTTATTCGACGCCGTTATTTGTTAAAAGCATCTGGTTCCACAAATTTAGGCAAATCGTGATCAAGCGTGTACTTCACAACTAATAATTAAGCAATAATTATTTTTAGGCTGACTTTTGTTTATTTATCGTCTAGAGAGCTATCATTAGAGTTATACAGTCCACCTACGCCCAAAATTTACACACCTTTTATTGCTTTGTAATCTAATATGAACGTATTAAATAGTTTTAAATAGTCAGTAAGATTTCTGTAGTTTCCGCTTCAGATAGTGTCTTTTAATAATTTAACAAAACATGGTCACATTCGGTGGAATCAAATTATTTTAACTTAAAACATTTTATATTGTAATAAATTATGTGTTTATGGAACTATAAAAATAAGACTTGAAATAGCAAACATTAAACTTTTTATGGTTTTGAGACCAATTATTTATTATCTGAGGCATCGGCGTAACTGATCAGCATTTACCATTCTAAGTTGTTGTAAAGATCACACAAGATAAAACATAAACAACATAACTCAATAAAATTATTACAAGTTAATAGAATCTACATCTTCATTTGAACAATAGATACATACTCGTGACTATATAAATATGTATAGATTTTTCTTTTTGATTTAAAAAATAGACGACCTTCGGAACTTTCATTTTAGTATAATTCCGTGCAAATATGTAAATGTTTATATTTTATTAGTAAGTTACAGACATAACGACTAAACCGTTTCATCATAAACCTGTCTGCGGCGTGATAACATCACAATTTCAACTTCACCAAAAGCTAAAAGTCCGTTTATAGGGACATAAACGTTTATAGAATCATAAACCAGAACCGATCTATTGTTTCCTCTCAGCCTACGCCTCTCCGCGACATAACTAATCGAGAGATTCAGCTTTTTGTCTCCATCTCGGACACATAATCAATTGTCACCTCGAGCATAGATGTTCCCACCTAAGTTCATGATGTCTAAAATCCATTTAGAACGGGTTTGGGATAGTTCTATGGCTATAAAATGTTGGATATCGGGTTACACGGGCCAAATAAAAAAGGCGACGAGTGATGTGGACGCCTTCGATGCGAGCTGGCGCTAATAAATGGACCTGTATGAATGAACACGGGACGAATCGATCGTTTCCATGTAGCACTTTCTTAAATAAGGATCAATAAATATACATACTACAGGTAACACAATAGCCCATGAAAGACATCATCAGTCGATTTGGAAAACTAATCAAGTTTCATTTTAATTACATAGTCCATGCATATTAATTTGTAATGCTCGTCTTATCTATGAACAATAATTGTTTGAACCCGCTGATGTATAATAATTAAAAAGAGGCAGCCAATACACGTGTGGGGTCTCAACTCGAAGTGTGAATTCCGGGGCCATGTTATCATCGAATGTTCTACATGCTCGTCGTACAATAAGTATGAAAGATCGTTGCAGTATGTACTAAAAAGCCTATTAAAATACTGTTTATTCATCCGTCGATCCAACGGACGATGATTTATAGTTTCGCAGCGGGCAATCGGCGCTGGCGCACTGTCGCGACCGCTTTTTAAATTAAAATCGTCCAGGCAGGGGCGTGATCTTATCCGGCTCGATCAATTTAGATAAAATAAATATTTATACATTTGTCTGTGGAAAGGCGAACAAAGCTATTTGGTAAATTGATTATGTTGATGAAAAATTTTCGATAGAATCATCTGTCTGCTCCAATCACTTGGTGGAACAGATAACTTGTTTATAAGTTTTATACAGCTGATAAAGATATTTTAGCTATTTACCTTTTTCAAACTATCAAATCAAAGATACTATGAATATAATTATTTAATTGACTTTACAAAACTTTAAGGAATCTGCTTTTATAATTATTTTGTCAATACTAACTCACTGCCTGATGAACATAGAGATGTTTGCTAAAACATTGTACATACCTACATGATATTAACAAATTCATATAGGAAGTTTATAAAGAAAAAACAAAAATACATAAAAATAATATTTTATTATACTCTCAAGTCTGGAAGCGTAATAAATACGAAACATTTGTTTTCTAGCTATAACATCACAAATTAAGTGCTTAAAATTCTATATACAAATTGACTAGGGTACATTTCAGTTCTTTATAAACTTATCTTTACAATTATTTACATATAAAAATTAATACGTCTTAAGTACCTAGGCATTATCACATATAGATATAACTCATGGAAACTTTAATTAAAATAAAAATACAATATTAAACACCTTCCATCTTCTTTTCTTAATAATTTAATACTAAACATTATGCGGACATAAACAAACTGAATAAATTTGAAATTATTTAAATCAATTTTCTATTATCTATTTTATAATGAAAAGAGGAATGTGACATAAGCTCCATAAGCATCTCGTAAATTAAAACTAATATTTACAATAAAGTGGCAAAAAATATACAAAAACAGGTACTAAATCCAATAAGTATTATACAATATACTATTTAATATTTACATAATACATCATTTAGAATTAATCGCACCGTAATCACCTTTTACATTACATATTCAGTTAATGTTACACTACACGAAATATGTTGTTCTCAAATTATTAGGTCTAGTATTGGACATTGGAATTTGTTGTATGGGCCTTAAAGGTCGTTCTTCGATTTTATGGTTGTCTATAGAGACATAACTATGGTGGTGGGGCATCCTATCGTCAGGCCGGTCCTCACTGCTCGCTAATGAATAAGTCTCGTCCTCCGTGCTGCGAGCAGACACTTCCGCACTTGCACTCGTCGAGTGCATAGGACTAGACATAAACACTGGAGGACCCATACCATACTTGTACCACGGGTCTTGAGATGTCGGCGGCGCGGTATATCTCAAATTACCGTGCCTCCCAAACCCTTCCCTATTACTAACTTTTAAATTATTCGTGTCGTGAAGCGTCCGATTGGGTAGGGACTCATCCACATCCGGTAACCGAAAATTTAGCTTCTCCCAACAATTTCTTTCTCCCCACACTATCACTGTACATGTTTTTAATAACACTTTTAAGTCCGGATCTATGTTTATGGCACTTAAGTCTGTTGTTACTAAAAATATGATTTTCTGTCGTCTATGTCTAACGTTCACTGAATTTATAGCACTTTGAATCGCCGCTTTTGATTCTGACGAATACCAATCGTGTTCAATGAAACTTATAGATAACACAATAACAAGTCGTTTAGAACTTTCAGCAGCACTAACTAAGCTTTCACCAGATCGCCTTTCATGAATTTGCAAGTCCCTATGTTGTAAACACAATGAATGTCCCGAATTTTCTAAATCCGCACATACAGCACGATTTACGAAGTCATCGTCTCTAGGATTATACACAAAAAAAGCATCAAAACGTTTGTTTTTGTTATCGTTAACGTCTTTGGGTGTCGAACTGAGTATTCTGATGCCATAGCGTGAGTGCACGAACAATTTAAAGTCTTCTTTGAACATGAAAAATACACATATAACTAACAAAATGATTACAATGATCACGACACCGATTATATAAGGTATGTAATTTTCAACGGTGTCTTTTGAATCGAGGAAAAGTCTTTTTAAATTTTCCGTTCCGGTTTCTTCAGTGGTAACGTCCGTCTTGCATTCTTTTGTGACAGTTGCGATCGACTTATTCATTGGCATGCCATGCGCAAAATAACACATGATCGTTTCAGTGTCTTTTGATTTTTTAATTAACCATTGATTCAATTGAGCTACATCTTTGCAATCACAAATCCAGTTGTTCCCATCGACAGACACTCGCGTGCGGGGATTGTTGTCAGTAATGATTCTCCAAGGCATGTAATCAACATAACCGTTGTTGTCAAGGTCCAGGAACTCCAGTGAAGGCAAGTAATTAAACGTATCATTCTCTATAACTCTAATTTTGTTGTCTCTCAAATATAATTCATTCAAATTTTGAAGTCTTGTAAATTGTGTATTTCGTAATAACTCCAAATTGTTATTTTCTAAATGAAGAATTCTTAATGATTCGATGCCGTTAAATGTTCTATTTTGTATTGTGTTAATATTGCTGTTATTCAGATACAAGACTTGTAGTCGTTTTTTGCCGATGAAAACGTGATTTCCTAATTCTTTCAAGTTGTTTCCGTCTAAATAAATTTCGGTCGCGTCCATCGGTATTTGGTCCGGCACGTGATCGTAGCCGGCATTTGAACAATCAACCACGTTCGAGCTCCACGATAGATCATGATAACATGAACATTTATCTGGACAAGTCATCTTACAATCACAGGCGTCAAAGTCACAACAATGGCAAAGAGCGAAACAGTGAGATTCGTATTCACATAAAAATTCTGATGACTTTACTTCTAAGAGAAGTACATCAGATTTTGCGCGTGAATGTGTCAGTGAGCATCTTACACTTTCTAAATCCATTACTCTGGGTCGCTGCCTCAACTCACTTAATTGGTTGATTCTTTGTAACCATTCCATATTGCAGTCGCATACAAATGGATTTTCACTGATATAAAATTCTGGCAAGTCCTTGTCTTCTTGTACGGATGACAGAGCGAATGAGCCAACTTCAAGAGTTCTTATCTTATTAGAATACAAAATAACTTTATTCAGATTGTATTTTTGTAAGAATGTCCCTTGATTAATCTTCTCAATAAAATTATTGTTTAGAACAATCGTTTCGATAGTGCTTGGAAATGAAAATTCATCTATGTATCTCAATTTATTATGACTAACATCTAACATCTTTATATTACCATTTTCTTTAACTCCGTATGTATCTTCAAGTTTTTCAATTTTATTTTCATGCATGTCTAGCCACTCTAAATTGGTTGGTATGTGACTATAGTCAAACCAAAGTAATTCGTTATTAGAGACATTTAACCATACTAATGGTTGCGTATTCGTAAAAATTCCTTTCAAATCGACTAATTTATTCCCATCTAAACCGATTGCTCTGAGTTGTTGATTAGATGCAAAAGCTCCGTCGTCAATTTGATCAATGTTGTTAGATGCAAGATTCAAAATTTGTACAGAAGGAAGACCCACAAAAGTATCTTTCGATATTTTTTCTATTTTGTTTCCTACTAATCTTAAACCATATAAATCGTCCAAACCCTCAAACTCGGACGTTGATACTTTTGTTATTCTATTCATTCCCAAGTCTAATGAAGTCAAAAATCTCAACCGTTTTATAGCTTCTGGCACTTCAGTTAACTGATTTCCACTTAAACCCAAATCATGTAATTTAGTTATGTTCTCAAAAGATCGCACATCAACTTTTGTAATTCTGTTTCCGTCTAAGAAAAGTTGATTCAAAACATACAAATTGGAAAAATGACTGCTGTCGACCTCTATGATGTGATTATGTGCTAATGATAAAGAATGCAAGTTTTTTAAATTTGAAAATGCACCATCAGCTATTCTAGCCACGTTGTTATGTTCTAAACTTAGAAATTGTAAGCTATTTAAATCTTGGAACAAGAGGGAGTCAATTTTCGTTACTCTATTGTGAGACAAATTCAAAACAATCAATCTCACAAGTCCTGAAAATGTATCTCTGTTGATCCATTCACTAGTCAATTCATTAACTGATAGATCTAATATTTGTAATTGATCTAACCCTTCCAACAACCCAGGTGCCAACACACTTAATGTGTTGTTATTTAAATAAATATGCTTAATGTCTCTTGATGACTGAAACATTTCGGGAGGCAAAGCTGTCAATGCATTTGTAGATAAATTCAGCAATTGCAAATCACTCAAACCTACAAACGCTCTATCAGCTACATTCGATATTCTGTTGTTCTGTAAGTATAACTTTTGCAACGCTCGCAAACTCGACAGGCCGTTGTCAGGCAAATTACTTATTTCATTATAAGACATATCTAATGTTTCCAAAACTGTATTACATGATTTCCCCGGAGCAGTGGGACCGTTACCCCAATCAGAAAATCCAAGATTGGAAATGTCCTGCAGCCGATTTTGTGTTAAATTCAAATCCTTCAAATTATATAATGGACAAAATATTTCTGAAGGCAGCGTCCATATATTGTTGTCTCCTAAATCCAGAGTTCTCAGATCCGTTAAACCTCTAAAACTGTCGCTATGAAACTCCATTGACATCGCCGACCAGTCGGTGTTATGGGTGCGTAGAATTAAACTGCGCAGACCACTTAAGGGCGACAAAACAGCTGATGGTACGTAACGTATTTTGCATGATTCTATGCGCAGCTCTCTTAAATTATGAAACCGGGACAGCAGTTCTGTGCCTTCTTCCTTTCTGCGGCCGACATCCAGAGAACTTTCAAAGAAAAGCACATCAGTGCAATGAAGGTCAAGAGCTGTAATCCGCTGAGCCTGCGACGCGCTGAGACCAGCCAACAGCTCGGTCGCACCGGCAGCTGTGCGAAGGGAGCAAGCTAGTTGAACACGAGTACGTTCACCGGGTCCACCGGACACTCGTTGCCATTCACACTCCTGAGGAGCTTCCGCTACCCTGGACGTCAGTGATGCCCCACTTACGACCAATGTCAACCACGCGTAAATCGCGTAGCTCACACACATCCTCATTGATAACATCTCGAAACACCACTTAATTGATTGTCACTCAACTTAAATTGTCACTTTATTATTCACTTTGATCGAGTACATCGCTATACGAGTCCAGGCTAACTTAGAAAACTTTATGAATTTCCCGTCAAACTTGTTTCGATGTACGACACATAACGGACTGAAGTCGAATGTCACGCATAACAAACGCCCCTCCCTCGTAACGTCCGAGACACGACTGAGTGAGTATGTGAAGTTGAGCGACCGGCCGGCATGAAGCGCCCGCTCCCCGCTCAACGCAATGCTCCTCCCCCGACAAAGCTGCCCGATATCTTTCTCTCTTTTTTTTAACAAAAGTTCACAAAGGCAACAAGTTGCTTGCGACAAGATTGGCATGAACAGAAGCGCGCCTTACGTGCTTTTATAAACATGGCGGTAACCAGTGGTCGTTTTTATTTGAATTTTATTTATAGGTTATTAATAATTATTATTATTGTAATTAATCTAACAATTATTTACTTGAAAAACAATTTAAATATTAAGCCCTTTGTAGAAACAGTATGTAAATATTTTTAAAAACATGTTAAAATATTTTAGCAACTTTGTTTATTTTGTGCATGACTAACAAATTACTTATTTAATGCTAATCCATGACTCATTTCACTACTAAGCATAAATATTATCGATAAGTTATCTATTTGTCCACACCTAATGACGTCATTAGCAATTTCTGAATTTCCATTGTGTTTACACAGGTAGGTACCGCTAAAACGATAACACTAAAATAAAAGAAGATATGAAAATTATATTTGTAAGTATTAATATTATTTTAAAAATAGAATCTGAAATGCACAAATTAATTTATCACTTCTATCAGCATATTATTAAAGTTTTAAATAAATCTACACATGAAAAATGTAAATTAAAAATATGTGTACCTAATATTTTACACTTTAGTATGAAAGCTGCAAACATTACGTTAAATATCATTTAGTATAAAAATGTGAATAGCGTCGGAAAACATGAAAAGGCCTTTATCGATATTATTGTCGGCATAACAGAAAAATTGTGGGGCAACGAGTTAACTGATCTAAATGAGTGCACTTCAGTCAGCGAGTGCCAGGACGAGAGGGGCGAAATCATGTGGAATCACAGAAGCACTGAAAATATCAAAGGGCATACCAATAATACACTACACTGCATTTTCTCTGCCCTTTTTTATATTTCTCTGAACTAAATAATATATTATTTCTACTTAAGGTATGAACTACTTTACGTCTGTAATATTGTGATGTATAGAAATGAAAGGCCTGGCCTTCATCATATAAGTTATTAAATGTGAAGTAATTTATATATTTATGAAAATTATACATTTTACAAACATTGTCATGGATAATCAAATGACAACAATTTTAGTTCTAAAGCTTGAGCTCTCGTCGCTCAGGAAGTTGTAAATCAAATCACTCCCGCTCCTCACGTCAGAAGATTCTTATTAGATGAAAGAAGTCCCGTTTGCAACTAAACATTTCTCCCTAAATCTTTAATCTTTCTCGTTTTATAAAATATGTAATATTACAATATTTTAAATACAAGATCTATGTTTATGTATTTTTGTCGTGATGATTATGGATTCAAATTTATAAGTAACACAAGAAACGCTCGATTGAACTTCGAAGTCATTATTTATCAAAACATTTTATTAGACTAGCATCCTGCAATATACATAAAAAAGAAAGCGATTTTTTTCTTCAACGGATATTATGTGCATCTTCTTCACAACAAAGACTTTTCAACAATATGTTTATAAGAAAATATTTTTATTTTTCCGGTCAAAATTATGAGCGCTATTTGCAGCAACTGGTCACAAAGAGAGAATTTAAAATATTGAGCTTTGTTCGTAGGATTAGTGTTTTTACGACAACACTAAATGTTAGGGTCACTAAAAATCCAAAATTAGATTAAGTTGGTGCATACTTCGATTTATTTTTATTTTTGTTATTTCTAAGTTGCAAACAGCAATGACTTGACATATGATTTTGATTACCGTACCTAACCACATAACGATCGCATGACAAAATGAATAGTCCGGGAATCACACCAACTGTTCCCAATGCCTTTTCGATTCCATTATCTGTCTATAACTAGGGTCTATTGTGTGTTTCCGCAAAAAACGCATAAATCGAATCGATCTTCCAGCCTGTCTCCCATGCGCCTTTGTCGCATACTGTCGATGCATCTAATGGATCAAATCCCCATAGAGCCATACACATTTTGCGTACATAAATGTCAAAATATTTTGTATCGCTTGTACTAATGGCAGTAGTTAGTGAGGTTGTTTCGCATTAAAGATTCATTGTTAGTTATGGTTAATGATATTTGTCAGCCAAATGTTCATCGAAATCATTGATTATATTATTATCGTTTATGTACAATACAAATACTTAACTAATCTATGTTTTGTAGTATGAATAGGTACACAATGAAACAGAAAATAAGAAACAAATTATAAATCTAATTATGGCATTCAACATAATTCCAAGTCGTCTTCGCTAAAAATTAAGAAACACAATTCGAAACCACTGATAAAATTAGCTGATTTGATGAGAAAAGCTACGCACCGGGACGGGGCATGGACAAAAAACTTGAGGGAATTCGAAGTCGATCCAGGGATACTTCACAAAATCCGACGAATGAATGTAATGCCATTATGATTAGCATTATTCAGCGCGGAGGGGCCGCGTATTCCGGTTTACGAGATAAAGCGAATTTGCCAACACAAAGACTGTTTTTTCATATACAGCTTTTTAATTTCGCCCAAACATCTGTGTTGGATCTCTGACTTAGTATTCTTAATCGTATTTGTTACGCCACATGTTATTTATACTTGAATGATTTGTTTAAATATTTTGGTGATATATTTGAAAAACGCTTTTATCATTCAGAGCGATTTTAATTTATACGGGGATTAAAAGAATCTTTTCGACATAGTGTATATTTCTGAAGAGTTGTTTATCTGGTTTGGTCTGGTTCGAACATTAGTACTAGCTTGGCGCATGCCAAGCACTAAATATGAATCTTTATGCTTTTCTGTTGACATTAATCACAAAAGTCAACATGATTTATGTAACGAATGGTACGAAACAGTTTTCTTCTCCAGCAAACAATGAACACTGTGTCGCATTGGAAGATGAAGCAATGTTAGTTGACCATATAAAGCATAATGAGTTCATTTTTGGAAATATTTCGTTCGCCTTTGTCAGCTGTTTTTTTTACATATTAATAAATTGCATTTGAAAACCTTTTTAAATGTTATTATACAATATAATTCACCATGAATCTATCTATACTATAGTCAGAATACGTAGTATGTTATCATTAATATGGAACTCTAAACTTTATAAAGGATCATTTCCTTTGTCGGCAAGTTCATCTTATGAAATCAATAATTAAAAGCAAATGAAAATATTCACGAAGGCATACGGCCACGCTATGTCAGTGACCGTTCCTGAATGACTTCTATTTTTTTTTAGGTTTCGATTTGTGGGTTCTTTCTTTGTGATACAAAATTAATGATTTTTGGTCAGTGCTCTACAGCGTCAGTGCGTACAATGGAGCCAATGACAATGGTGTCCCGCTGTCTACGATATTGACGGAAGACCCCGGAGTGGCTCGCTACCTACGCTCCTGTTGGCCTACATCCCTTTGTGACCAGGAATTTTAGACGAGTCATGACGACCAAATATACGCCAGAATTCCTTATAATATTTTATAGAAAGGTCTTCTAATTATGAATAGGCAGAGGCAAAGCCACAACATCGTTTGTTATTCTCAATTTGTACACTTTGTGAAAGATTTAATTTTTTAAACGAAATCATGCGAAGATTTAGAATCAAATATTCGACCACTAGCTTTAAGTTTGAATCACCCACAATACTCACTTTAATAATAAGACATTGTGAAGAAATCCCTTTGAACTTTTTCTCAATAAATTATGTAACAGTATAGCTATATATCTGTATACCTTGCCCATAATAAAATAGTCAGTACGCAACATTGGGGGTGGTCTATTGTTGGAACCGCAGTGTTTAACCCAAATACGACGTATTGTAAATAGCCATTGGGTACTTTCAATTTGGGCCATCGCTGTCCCTTGCCTTAACTATTGTCAGCAACGTAATTTATTGCATTTCAATATAATTTCATTAGCACCCAAACTGTTTATAAATCTGTAGCCATCACATTATCTATTCTATTGGCGACAATGTCGGGTGTTATGGGTTATAAATTAGAGGATTATCTTGTCGGAGGCCCTGATTAGGACTGTTTGAATGAAATCCATGGTGAAGTTCAAAAATTAATTCAGTTAAGCCCAGTTAATGGTGACTGGACAGTCACATATGTGAGTTATAGCTACACATCCAGTTAAATTAATAGACATCGTTCAAAAATTTCATATGTCCATAAAATATATAATTTACGGCATCTACAACACTATTTTCTTTTAAAATTTATTTATTTAGTTCATGTTTTAGGTTTTAAAACTATCAGTTCAATGAACTCGAAAGCAGATATTCTGATTATGAATGTTAAAATTCAAGTGGATAAAAAAGTGAAATCCCTGTCATACGATTTTAGGTGCTTATTATTCCGTCTGCAACAAAAGGAAAGCTTAATTCGATTGCTTTTATCGCGAGCACCGACAAAAATCCCCGAGCTTCGAGTTATAAACAATTCCCGTAATTCATTCGGGATTCGCGTTGCGTCTAACAGAGATATACTGAAATGACCAATCACAGACGTGCGCAACCTACTAAACTGCTGTATTTACCTCAAATCTCTCTAGAATATGTTTTATACCGAATGACTGCAAATTCCAATGGAGTTGTGGAAATTAGGTTTGGCAAGAAGCTAATTAACAAAGGTTGCAGTCGAGATGCGAGTTGCATCACCATCGCGCTGACAGCGAAACTGAAACTAATTGAAAGTACACAAAGCGCTTCTCATTGCACCATCATTTACATCATTCATTGTGCATTCATCGCTTTAGTTATTTATTTAAATGTAACTTTAGATAAAATATCTAACTTTATATAAACTAGAATGCATAGTTCATAAATACATATAAACAACATAAACATATAAAACCTAGACAAAAAGCAACAATTCGTACATAAATCAAACGTGAAACCGTAACAAACTAGCGAGCTAACCATTTTGTCAGAAAAATAGTCAAAATAACATGAGAAAATATGTTTCTGTGTAAATACGCCATTGCCCAATACTTGTTCACAGACAATTACATTAATGTGATTGGTTTTTAGCTAGAATACAAAACTCAAAAATATCATAACCTTATTTATCTTTTTATTTATTTAGAAAAAAAACATTCTCAAAACTATCTACTTACAGAAACTAATCCTCTATGACGATATATACTTTAATATATAAGTTTAATAAATAATATCAGTTAAATACATTGTGTTAAATATACTAGTGAATCAGAAACAACATTATTACAGGAGCAATGCGATTTGTCACCAGTCATTGTAGTTTTAAATTTGATAGAATGGATTGTTTATAGTTTGACAGTTGACATAACGGTTTAGTAGTTTCCGGGACTTAGGTTTCCAATTTATGTATGATTCATGATTGGGTGTTAGATAATAATCATAATACGCTTTCTCTATTGAAGTTTTAATATGTAAATAATTGACTCTCTTACATACATATTTCGCCTTCCCTACTACTTATAATTCAATGATCATAGTGAAAAATATTATTCAACAATGTTTACTCTATCAACAAAATTAAAACCGGAAATGATAAAACAACTCTATTCAACAAACGCATCTGCCATAAACCACATTGCCACAAACGTCGTCGCTAATACCTCTAACCACCACGTCCCGGTTACTCTTGCACAATAATTAAGCTCTACAATAATAGACAAAATACCACATTTTACGAGAAAACATAAAATCCTAAAATATGAAGCATAGAGGTCAAAGCTCTTAGCTTCTTATGAAAGAATATACACGTTTATTAAGATTTCTGGCTTTCAGATTGACTTGATTGATTAACATACTGACTTCTGTATTATCCGACAATGTTTATATAAGTAAACAACAAACCAATTGTTTAAATGACCTATAAAAGAAAAAGAATTGACACTATTTAGTTTTTGAACGTTTCTACACCATGGATGAGTATTTCAAGAATTCAAAATAGTAAATAATAATATGTAGATATATATATCTCAATAAAGTATTATAATTATGCAATCAATTTATAACAATTTTAATATTTTGTCAATAGTTTGCTGTGCCCCAAAATGGTGTCGCATCGCCACATAATCAATTGTTATTCTAGTGTTTATAATTTGACATGCAATAAACATTTTTGAATTTGAATAACTAATATTGTTAGATATGGAAGAAACAATCAGAAATCTAAAACAAAGTTTAGTGTTTATAATAGGCAGTGTGTTATAATAGTTATCATGAGCCAGACCATTTTACTTTATTTAATGATCCATTAGATTTAACAACAATCACCCTTCATTGACATGTTCGGTACGTCTTTATGTTTATAGGCCATTACTTTTAGATGGTGCCTGCGTCTAAGGTACAACGTATCAAGGTACATTACCATAACTCACAGACCTTTTTCCGTTATCGTTGAGAAATGTTGATTTGTGCTAAACAACTAGTAAGCCATTAACTAACGCTTTCCCTTATTTAACTGCCTTAAATGTACTTAAATATATTGAAATAAAAAAGTTTTATTTATTATTATATTATAATTTAAGATATAACAAGAAATGGAGTAATTTAAACAAATTCTTATAACGCCTGATTTATTATATATGCAATATATTTGCTTAATATTATGAAAGTTTAATAGATAGTTACAATAATCAATGTTACCAGGTCTTAAACTCAGTACTCGCTCGAAATATTGTATTTATCAGTGCAATAAGTAAAATAAAGTATATTACTATTATTTGTGACGACCTTGTCCGTATATTCATGACTTCAATCCTATATAGGAACGACATTGTAGATGTGGGTCCCAATTTATTACATTGCAGGTCTCTACAGTTTTTAGCTTTATAATAAATAGTCTAATTACTTTAAAGAATATTTATATATTTTTTCTATTACGTTCACGATAAAGAAAATAATTATTTTAAAAAAATGCTTACATAATTTAAAAAATAAGGCGTTAGATGTATATGGTATTATATTAACATTTTTACATGTGATAAGTTTGGTTTATATATTTACTTAATATCCAATCTAAGTTCTGTTATTTTAAATAAAATTATAAACGAATATTTCAAGAACCAGGTGTTTGTATTTCCCTTCTATAAGACGCTTGACTTTCGTTGAAACGGGATCGACCACAATAAGCTTTAGAAGACCACACAAAGCAGGCGGTTACGCCAACAAACCTCACCTATTGTCAAAACAAGATCAGTTACAATAAATCTTATTAAAATCCAGAAAACCGCCACACACGGCTATTGAAGCCTTTTGCAACTTCTTATATAATAGATAATGTTTACAGTGTGCTATTATTGCAAAAAGATGTCATTGTGTTATCGTACATGCATCTGCTATACCTGGAACATTGAATGTATGCATCAAAAGTGTTTTGATGCATTTTGACTTTTTGATTAATTACTCTGTTATGCAACAATAGAAAAAAAGTGTTGGGTGGCTACCACACAACATGTTTTTTTGTATCCACATTAATATAAACATTGTTTTAATGTGAATAGCAAAATAATACGTATTTAATTTTTAAAAAGTACAATTGTTATTTAGTAGTTCTAAATTCATTTATATTAAGAAATTATTTAATGAATTTGCGAACAATTTTCAAAGCTATCGGGAATACCAATGATAATGCTGTTGTCTATGATACAAAATCGCTGTATGCCTCATATCTCTGCCTAACTATTTTTGTCTCTATGAAAGAAATGGAATAAAAGTATTGTTTACAAAACTGTTAGATGTTTAATACATATATAATTATTTTAAAAAACAATAAAAATAGCATTTCTATTATTTAAAACATGTTGATATTGTTTATAGCAACGTTCCTGTCAAATAGTATAAATAATAATAACCATCGACATCAAATAAAAAAAGGAACATAAAGTTTTGACAAGTGTGAGGCGCTTGACCTTATCTGACCTCGCCGATAAGGGCAGTTGCCAGTCAGGACATTTCTCAAATATTTTCATTTTAATATTTTTAAGCAGGAATCAAACTAGAAAAATACTCAAGATCTCACAATAATAAGACGAAAATCAATTTTATTAAAGCATGAAATTTGTGTAAAATGAAATAATAAAGTTGATCCAAACAATTCTAAATAATTCTATTGAAACGGGTGTTACCTATCCCTTTTTAGTCGCTCAAGTATCACAAAGTACAAAATATTAAAATCCTATTATCAGTTGATTTTAATACCTTTGAGGTTACTATAATAGTCTCCAATTAAAGACGTTTTGTTGTTGGTTACCGCTAGATGTCGTTAAAGGTGTTATATAAAACTCATACTAAAATTTTAAAGATTGCAATATATAACATAACATTATAATAAAGGTAACTATAAGATCAATTAGTTTTAAAATATAAAATAATTATTTAATACTAATAATTTCGTTAGTGCGGGCAACACTAGCCTGCATTTAGCTTTGTTTAATTTTGAGTTGACCAACCATGTGATTCCTTGAATAATACAACCAATCACAGTGTAGCATTTTGACAATTATGCAGTTGATACCAACTGGTAGTTTTTTTTTGTTATGATGCCATGCTTGTATGCACTTGTTTGTGTGTTTTGTTGTAGTTTGTGACGGTTTCTTTGTTGTGCCAATAATTATTAAATGGAAGTAGTCTACAGCTTTTTTAATTATAAGTAAGAATTAAAATACAGGGAGCATGTTTACGTATGAATGGAGTGAATAAACCAGTGATGAAAAAGAGGTAAGTGGTGATTGTTTATTTCACTAGATCTAACGAAATATCGTTGATTTGAAACTATATATCGTTATTTGTGTATGAAAAGAGTGTTTACTTTCACTTTATCGAAATGGAATTACAAAATATATCATGTTTAGTTCTCTTTATTGATATAATTGTCTAAACAAGTTCGATCAGGTGCTTACATGTCTAAACAAAAGATACATTTTAATTATCATGTTATTAGACAAATTTAATATAATATCTGAAATTTACAAATATAATTTATACAGTTTATCCGAAGAAGCTTATTAAAGTGCGTTATTATTGTATTTTTATTTTAAATCCTAAGGTTTATAATAGTCTTTACTTGTAGAATACTAGAACTTAACCCTGAATGATGAATACATTTAAAATAACATTGTAAAACTGTATCGTTCGTATATTTAGATGTATTAATGTTAGGAACTATCACTTCAATATGAAACATCCTTGTAGTATATAGGCTGTTTATTGAGGGCAATTACAAACTATATAACATTACAGTTTGATATATAGGAGCAGAGTGTAACCATAAGCCAGGTAAGTAAGTACATAAGTGTTCGCTACTAGTGTGATGAACTGAAAACACTTCTAAGAAACATGGGAATATGCTTAAGTCATTGAAGTCTCTTGTTATGAAGTTTAATGCTAGTGAAACTGAGGAATATAGCTAGTATATGTAATACCAATATTGGCAATGTTTATTTTACATAAGCCCTTCAGGCTCTTAGTCTATTCAGAATCTACAGAGATTATGAAAAGGTATATAAATGAGGAGAAATTGCAAGGAATTCACCAATCATAGCTTGTACAATGTAAAGTTAGTGGGCACGTTCTTGTTTAACTGTAAATTAATTATCTTTAAAAATGTACACAATGAATGTGTATAAAGCTAGTACCTATATTTAGAACCTAAAACATACAAGCAAACCAAGGCACAATTATTTCAGTCACATTAGGTTGTCATCAATTTAATCATGTATCTTATAATAAACTTTTTTAATAAGTGTTTGTTTAATACACTTTAAACAGAGACATAGAGAGAATTGTAAGTTGACTATTTCTATATTCAAATCTTTCAAAACATCTCATTAAATTTAAAATTAATGTGATGGGTAAGTGCGTGATATAAAATGCTGGCTGACGGACAGTGTTCAGGAATGGAAAAGAAAGGGGTACTCGCGATGGGCTCGGCTTTCCCTCTCTTCCACTGTCGTCTCCGGAGCGATCCTTAGGTGCTGGTTTATTGTATTAGTCGATTCTTCCTTTGATTGGAAGACAAGAGAGTGCATAGTACTTTAAATTACTTAAAATCTGTTTGAGAAAAACATTTCAATCAAAATTTCAATAATACAGAAGTTTTAGTTCTAACAGAATTAAAAGTTTATTAGGCAAGTCTTACATAATGTAGCCTTATTAAATAAGTTAGCAGGTCACTGTTTAGTGCTGATCTAATTAGTTACTGAAGTTTATCAGAGTGTGTTCTATATTTAAAAATAAAATTATTCAATTGTTGCTCTGAAAGGAATTTGTTATACTAAAGTTGATAACAGAGTCAGAAGGAAGTAACTTAGGGATGCCTTTTTTTGATCAAATTGGTCAACTGACCTCGTCCAATATACTTTTTTAAATATGTAATTTATTTTAAAAAGTTTAATGCATAATGGTACAAAGGCAAGCTTAATGAGTTATGAATGTGGAGCTCTAGTCTCTGCTTATCTCAGATATTGTGGGTTTTCATATGGTTGATTTAATATACAAATATATCATCTTGACTTGAACTAAATAATAAACAATTTAAGCTCTGCAGACAGCTCAAATTAGTATAGTCTACAGTAATTAGGCTGCAACAATGTCATCCAAATTGTTTTGTACCTACTTCAGGTCAAGGCTAATGACTAATATTGGAATTATACATTGTACTGTTAATGCACCATTTGCCTTAATTGCCTAGTTTGTGTGAATTTTGGATTGAAAGGAACATACAACACAAAGGAACAAAGGAACATACTGTATTAAACCTAGCGGAAAAATAGTTTTCTTTTATTTCACTACTGTACCCAATATTCAACAGAGCGTATCTTATAAACGTGTAGAATTTTCTTTAAATAATGAAATACATATTGCTGTATAACTTGTCTTTTGCATTGACATAGTTTCGGTAATTGTTATCAATAATGACGACGTGTTTGGATGAGTAGTATATATAAATCAGCACCTGTCTTCAAATAAGTACAACTAAATAATTATTTTTATATTGGTACCATTTGTAAACGTTGACCTAATTATGCGCATGAGTCACGGGCTGTCATGGCAGCGAGAACTAGCCCCCACCACTTTCACTGGCAGGAGCCACAAATAGTTGCCTCACTCGCATGAATTATCAGTAGGTATATCATATTTTTATAGATAATTTTTTTTCTTCGTTATTTTTTTAAATGTTTATTTAATCATTATAAATTAAAATTTAAACGTTAAGTAATATGGGGTAGTCTAACATTCATGATTATAAAAGACGCACACATAAAAAAAATTATAAATACAACCTCATATCAATTAGTAACCGAATCTAAATTTTGTTAGTGAATTTTGATTATGTTATCAATTCACATGAAGCCGCGTGAGCTTCTGTTCAGTATATAGACATGTACGTGTATGTATAATGTTATTTTAGGTATAAAAATTACGTAATATAATACGTTATTACTGGAAACATTGATAAACCAACGTCCCGCATGAAGTAGTAAATAATAAGTGATATAAAATTATTAAGCATTATTATCTAAATACGGACAGTTCTATGTTAGGAATTTGCAGTCATGAGTTTGAAAGAGAAACTTTATTCCGCATGTTTTGTCTAGTATAGTAATATCTTAAGATTTGCACTCTAGGAAGTCAAGTCCATCTGGCTCTACATAGGGCTTGGCATAGGGCACGTGTTTGTACTTATAGCTTCTTTTAAAATCTCGACCACAATTGAACCGCGTCACGTCCGCCGTGTCTTACAGCCGCAATGATTAAGTTATACGCCGTATAAAAAAAATACTTTTCAATACGTTACTTTATTTATCTTAAATAGGTTTAAATGGCAGTGTGCCAGTATGAATAATAGACCTATTTTTTTCTTGAAGAATCTAACTAAACATTACTTAACCTTGGACTTGCCAGTAAGTAATGGTCAACGACATTATTATTCATTGTATGTCGAATATTTACGTGTTATCTCGTAATGTGGGCGATATTTAAAGGCGATGATACATGCGGGGCTCGTGTTCATGTTATTGTTACATTGTTGTCATAAGTTTTGTGCTAAATTCAACTTGAAGATAAATTTGAGATTTATTATCTTTATTACACGATTACAAGAAAAAATTAACCGTTGAAACCAAAGATTGGGTCGTTAAAGCTAGCAAAAATATGTATAATATAAAACAATATAAATTTTAAAAAAATACAAATATAATTTCCTAACCTAGGCTACTATGGGTATGAAGACAATACCCGGACCGGAAGCAAATATAAACAAGGAATCGAACTTGACACGTCTAGTCTGCGTAAAATACTGTCACTGTTAATATAAGTACTCCTTAGTTTAAAATAAAGTTCAACATGTAAATGAAATTAATTAAAATAAAATCGCAACACGCATATGACAGTACGATTTCTCATCTGTTGCCATCCTAATTTGTTTCGGCAAGGTCAACTGCTAGTAAAATTTAATACATCATTCAAGTGAGAATTGACTATATTTTTAGTTTCTTTAAATCTCTATTGCAATGTAGACGTGCGTATTATTTGTTATGAATGAAAAATATATGCGATTCCTATCTAAATAGTGAACCCCTGTGCTTAGTTAAAGGTGAGTTGATGGTTTCAGGTGATATTTTAACAGTGAAAATGGAGAGGAAAAGAAGACTATTACAGGATTATCAAGAGGATATAGTTAGAGATCTAAATATAAAGGATATTATAGATAATTTGTTCGGAAAAGAGGCGATAAATGGCCACGAGTACGATTTAATTTTAAAAATAGTAAGTAGTGGAAAAGTGAGCAGGCGTACAAAAATAATGACTAACAAATATTTGTAAATAGGTTTCCTTAGGCGTCTTTTATTTCTTTATTTTTTAATAAGGATTTATTATTTTAGGGTGACCGTGTAGAGGGCGTAAGAGAGCTTTTGAGAATACTACAGAGCAAACCATTGAAATCTATAGAGTTTTTTGTAGACAGCCTCGCCAAGGATTATGGTTGGTTATATGAAAAGTTGAATTTAAACAAAATGAACGATTCGACTCTGAACGAAAGCTCCGAAGACTGCCTCAGCCGCGGCGATGTGCCTAGACTACCCGATTGTTATGTAAAACGAACCGCACTGGTAAGTAATCAATAAAATATACAGGCTGTCTCGTGATTAGGGGAAATACCGCAATAAGCGTATTTCAAAATTTTGAAGAACTTCTTTTGTATTATTAAAATTGTTACACTTAAAACTCGATATATATTTTTTAAAATTGCATATGAATGATTAGTTTATAATTTTTACGGCTTATTTATTATCGCGTTTATGCTATTATTTTGTTTCAAATTTCGAAGGCTTTATTATATATTTTACACTTTTTAATATATTTTTCTTTAGGAAAAAAATGTGTCATCAAAATTAATGGATTTGGCTCGCCATAAGATTCTCGCACTTCACGGAATGCCCGGTTGTGGAAAGACTATTGTTGCAATAGGAGCTCTGCGACATAATCCCGAATTGATTCTTAATAATTTTAATAGAGTCGTATTTTGGCTTAACTTGGCCAACGTCAAGACTGATGATGACATTATGTCTCAACAAATTAAGTAAGTAATTAATATGTTAGTAGTACGTACGCATAACCTGTGTTTGTTTGTTTATATATTGTTTGAAATAAAAGCCGCGCGCTAACAAACACGAAAATAAAATAATTGAATCTTTATTTTTTGTTAGATTTGACAATTGTTTTTTTAAACATCACCAGGCTAACTCTAAGCCATATAAAAATAACTAAATAAATACACGTTTTTTACAGATTATATCGCAAAACTTCCCAATACAGAAATATCGAGAGTTCGTTCATGAACTCCTCCATGTCCATGTTAAGTATTGCATCGAATAATGATAGCCAATCTCTGAGTAGCACGGATTGGACCTGGACCGACTTACGTGATAAACTAAAAACCGTTTTTGAGGAACCGAATTTAAAAGACGGCCTTTTGGTTCTGGATGAGGTCAATGAGAAAAGGTTCGTCGACGCATTCGACATTGGTTGCAAAATATTGATAACTACACGTGATACTGATGTTGTCGCTAACTTACAACCGCAAATTATCAAGGTAGTCGTCCTTTTAGTACTATTAAGTAATAAATAAAAATAAATTTATAACCATGATGCGGAGATAATTAATAGTAAAACTGATGAAATTTCAGATAGTATCAAATTTTGAAGAAGAAGAAACGCTTAAATTATTTGCTTCATGCCTGGATGTTGATGTGGCAAATTTACCATTCCCGTCTAAAGCCAAAAAACTCCATGCTATTTGCAAGGGGCTGAACCCTTTTCTTATAGCATTAATTGGTGCTCAATTCGCTGAAAATCGTGCTTGGTTACTAGATGATAGCAAACGCTGGGATTATTATATTAAAAAATTAAGCAAGAATGATTTTATGTCTATGTAAGTATTGCTGAAATTGGCACCAGTGTATCCTCATAAGAGTAGAACAAAATATTGATGCTTTATCTTTGAATTCTCTATATATAAAACAACGCGCGTCATTTCTCGTAGTTATGTCTGAGCTTGGTGTACTTTTACAGTAACAGTATATTCTCATAGTACATATGTATACATAGTCACTAAAATCGACTAGCGTAAATCACTAAATATTATTTTTAAATTAAAAGATCACATGCAGCTTATTTTTGCTAACATATTTATTATGATTTGGGGTCAACAATATTTATTACTTTCAGACTTGGCATAGGCTCAGAGCTGAAAATGAAACCAATAGAAATGTGTATAAATTCACTAAAAGGTGAAATATTGCCGTTGTTTAGAAAGCTCGCCGTATTACCAGATAATGTCAAAGTATCTGCAAAAGTCATTAGAGTATTGTGGAGTGAGGATATACATACAGTTGAAAAAATAATGCAACAGTTACGAAGCAAATCGCTCGTTAATGAAACATATGTGCCCGAACAGAAGAACTATGTATATGATATTCACGACCTTATTATGAACTACTTAAGACAGAGTCACACTTCAACTGAGTTGACTAAACTTCATACAGTTTTCCTCAAAAACTATGGCTTTGATGATGTGTGTGATTTGCCTGTCGAATTACCTGATGATAAATATATAGCGTTTTATATTGGTTATCATCTTGATCAGTCTAAATGTCACAATTCGGTGCTGATTTTCAACAAGTTATTTCTAAATTTAAAGTTCTTAGGCAATAAAGTTAGACTTACCGGTGCTGCGGATGTTATGATGGATTTGGAGAAGTACGGGGGTGCTATCTGCAAACATGTGAGTTTTTTTTTAATATTTATTACACCTACATGTTTTAAAGTATATGAGTCAAAGTATATAAGCAGTGATCTCTATCTGAAACAGGATTTTAGTAGAGCGTTTGCTCTAGAGTCGCGCTTGAATATAGATTCACTCTTTTTGTAATAAGCACAGATTCTCAAACTATCCTTTAACGTCGTTTTTGAATAGCTTACTTTCATAGTCTCAACATGTGATCAATATTCATATTATATAATTCTTCCAGGAAGTAGATAAAGAGTTGATCTTACAAATAAAAAATTATTTAAATAAGCACGGCAACGATTTGTATCGATATCCCGCTACTGATATAATACAAAGTATTTTACAATATGAGAAGGGAGGTGCATTGTATCAACGAGCATACGAGGACGCACAGGATGGCTGCCGAAAGAGACAGCTATATTTTGAGTTTCTGTAAGTACTCTGGCAATTAAGAGGTAAGCCCCGGGACCAGTACCTTGAAACATTGGTTTGAAAGATTTTTCTATGATAGCTGTCATTTTCGTATATGAACTGCATTAAATTAGCTTAAGTCAGGTAGATACGCTAAATTATGCAAAATTTTCAGGCATGAAAGAAATGTTGATGATACAGAAAAAATACAATGTAGTAAAGAAATCCATGTAAAACAAGATTTAACTTCGATATGTTTTCTGAATGATTTCATACTGGTTGGAACTCTCCAGGGTGCTGTTAAGGTGAGAAATCTATTTAATTTCTGATAATATTGTCATTCACAAATAAAAATAATTGTTACTAAAACCGATAGAACCAAAGCAGAATTGTGTTGCTCTGATTTAAAAGCACATTATTTGCATGAATAATTTCGTTAATATCTAATTGTTTTCATTGTATATATCTTTTTAAAATCCTAAGGCTCTGTTATAAATAAAAAACAATGGCATAACTGCATAATATATTAGTACACATATCATTGCGTCACATAGGCCGAAAGTAATTTGTTAATAAATTAGAGTGTCGTCGTTATTCAATAATAATACTAATAAAGACTAATATCACAATATATTTTTCTAGATATACGAAATAGTAACATGTACATTAAAGAAAGAATTAACAAATTCCACTCATCCTATTAAATGTTTGTCCATCTGTCCTCAACAACCATTTAAAGTTGCTGCACTTAACAGCAAGGGTGAGTTGCACCTTTGGTACTTAGATGACCTGTATGCAGACAACTATGATCACACCATCGAAGAAGGTAACATGTGAACAATTCTTATACTCTATATTTATACCTGCATTTTATTGTTTCACGTTAGTATGTTAAACTGGAACTTGCTGTATTAATTTAACACCTATGAAGTCATTTATAAAGAACACTGAAATTCTCACAAACCAAAATAGCAGAAGGCACTGCTACCTATATTTCTTTGAAATGGCATTTGTTTTCAACTTCACTTATATCGAAAAAATATAGTGTTAAATATATTTATTTAATTTTTCAGAACATGAAACTGCAAGTTCAGATTGCGAAGAAAATGGTTACAATAACAGTTTGTCAGGCGATCATGTTTGTATAACACCCGTGGTGGGTCCATATCTCGGCTTCTCATGGTCGAATAATAATGGATCATTCATCGCCCACACTGCAAATGTCGCTATCATGAATGACGAAAACGGAGTACAATCTCACGTGATTGATATATTTAGTAAGGAAACAAAAATGTCGCATTGTATATTTTCACACGATGACAATTTTGTGATAGCTGGTTACACATTAAACGGGTCTTTTTATGTTAGTGTCATTGATTATAAGAAAAACAAGAAGTTAGCGACTTTTAATGAGATTGGACCTATTTTAGGTGTAATAAGTGTTCCTGGTAAGTTTTAATTGAATATAACTTCTTTTTATGCTTATTTTGAACTGCTTGTATTAAAGAAGAGTGGTAGGCAACCTGGTGCAGCTATTGTGGTGTTTAATATTGAAAGCGAGATTATATACGGTGAATCAATGCGAACCTATTGGTGATTTGCAGAACAAAAATTTACCGACATTCACGGAAATTCGCGTTTTAATGTTAAAATCCATACTAGAGGCACTAATGATAAACTTTCAAGTGTAAGGTACTTAATCAGGTTTCGAGAATAGCTCAGAAAGAGCTGGATGGAAGTTCAATAATATGTTCTGAAAATATGGATGTTGCATATTCATTTTCTGTCTCTTGTGCTGTCCAGCTTATCATTAGACAAATATATGTCATTTAATTATTTTGCAGTAAACACAAGTTCAACACACTGCATTCTGGTAATAAGCGAGGCGGTTGTGTTGCGTCACGAATGGAACATGTTCAAGAAGCAATTTAACATGGATAAGAGTGAAAATATAATATCAGCAACAAATATTAAGGAAAATGTTAAGTTTGTTTCGGCCGTTCTCAATAAGTCTGGCACAGTGCTATTCGTTTCAACAAATGATAGCAGAATTATTTGTGTTGATCTTAATACCAAGGAATATATTGATTTTGATAATAAAAGAGGGTGAGTTGTCTCGGAAATAATTAATCAAATTAAGTCTATAAAAGAAATTGATTAACTTGAAAATTAGTATTTATTTTTTACTTTAGTAAACTTCTCAAAGACGCAACATTGGGGAGCAAACGAAAGAAGTTTAAGATCAAAACACATAGCTTATTAGCTGGAAAAATAGAACAAAGTTAAGTAAAAGACTAAGAAAATATGACGTAATATATACTTTATTATTGCAGTGACGTTGTATCGATGGCCGTCAGCGAGTATGATCCTGAAGAATATATACCAGATTATAGTATTCTAGCAACGGGAACGGGTGGTGGAGAGAATTCTGTAAAGATTTACGGCTTTAACCCAGTCTTTGTGAATCAAGTTACCAAGAAACACAGGTAATTGATCTATTGCCCCATCTCATATAATTTTCTAAATATTTATGACTATTTTGTGTTCCAGAAAAGTGAGATTAACACCATGCTTTGACGTTAGCTTCACGAGTCCTACGTCACCGAAAATATCATACGAATGCGATACGCCACCCAGTGAACAACAAAGTTTATCATCTACACCAAAAAGACACCAATCATTCATGACAACGAGAGAGCAAAAGCCATTGGCTAAAAAAACATTAAGTTTAGATAGGCATTCGCTAAAATCATTAAATCTGAAAGGCATATCAAATGGCAGTGACGAATGTGGATTACAACCTTTATTAGCTGTTGTTGATGATAGAAATAATATTCAGGTATTTTGTTTGTTTATTAGGAGATATTGTGACGTGGATAATAGGTTATTAAATGTAACACCCGTGAAGTGACTAGTTTGAATTATAGTATATGTTTATTTGACAAAGGCTGTCTTCTCTCGGACAATTGTCTGGAAGAAATAGCTTTCTGTGATTTGTGTTTTACTACGTCTGATGTTTAACTAGAATGCGGCTCATGAGTGGAGAAATATAACTCGGTTATAACAGCTCAAGGAGACGAATGTTCACCGTTCTAATCTCAAAACGCGACTAAGTCACTTCGCGGTTGTGCTTGAACGTTGTGGTGAAAGTTATTTATAAATAAATGTTTAATAAAGTAAAATTATCCACCAGGTGCTTCGTGGGCATGAGCTTTTAACAGAAATATCATTGACGCCAGATTGTGAAGTGACAGTTGTAAGGATATCTCCATGTAATCAATACATCGTCTATGGCTTACATTCTGGAACTGTGAACAGGTTTACAATTAGAACAAAAGAGACAAAAGTACTCATGGACGTTTATAGCAGAGTGCAATATTTGAATTATATCCATTCGAATTTGTTGATTGTGTTTGGTAAAAATCGTTGCATGATGGGCTATAAGTTTGATAATGGTGAGTGGAAATTAGAAATGTTACAGAAGGGCGACTGTCACCTTGGCTCAGAGGAGGTTTTGAATGATATTCAAGGTACTGTTTTCCAAATTATGTTTTCCTATTTACTAACTATTTGACTTATTCAAATTTTGTTCTAACAAATTATTTATTATTTAGATTCAAATATATTCTTAATGAGTCTGTCTACTGGTGATGGTTGCAATAGTAGCCCTGGTCTAGTTATTACCAACCTGTATACTATACATTCATCCCATGAAGCCAGCATAGCGAAGGCGACACTGAATTTCTATAAAAACATTACAACATAAGTTGTGAATTCAGCAGATTGAGTTTTCAATTTTAGGTAATAAAAAGAAAATGGACTCAATTTCAAGTTCTGGAAGTGAGACCAGTATCAATTCAAAAGAGCGTCGACCTTACCCAAGAGGCCGATTGAACAATGGCGGTTGCTTGGTGCACTGTTTCTGGGTCGAAGGCATCGGGATACTGTCCGTCGAAGATAATGCTACAGTGAAATTGTGGAATAATGATCTCAAGTTGATAACTGTACTCATTGGACGACAGAGTGGCGTGTGTATTAATTGCGCCGCCTTCCAAAAGGACATATTAGTTATTTGCGATGATTATGGAATGTTTCAAGTAAGTTCCTTTATTTTTTTATATAGAATTAATTATATGTATTAATAAAATTATATTATTTTTAGATATTTGAACTTCGTACAAGTTCGTCCTCATATTCGTTTCGTACAATCCAAGATAAAAATAATAAATTGAACAATAAAATAACTTCGTGTGATTTAACAAAGGATGGTAAAATCTTGGCAATGGGTTTAGACTCCGGCGCTGTTGTCGTAAGTGCTATTTATATTGTTTCGTAGCAGAATTCTGAATAATTAACTATCCTAATTTGCTTAATTCATTTTGGCTTTCTCAAATATGTAGAAACTGAATCTCTCTTTGTTAACATTTTTTTAGAGTTAATAGCTTAAAATCTCTATTAAAATTGACCCGAGGACCAGTAAATAAATATTTCATAAACATTTTAATAGATAATAAAAATAATATATTTTATTTCAGTTATGGAACGTTCCGGCAAAAACTCAATTAGTATTTCTAAAATATAGCAAAATATTATCACCTGTGCAGGCATGTTTGTTTTCGCCTGTACCAAATAAGTTGTTGAAAAGTGCCGCTCAGTCTCCAATTGTTAACAATACATTCAATTATCCAAATAATAATGACCATAGTCAAGATGATGAGGCGCCTCTGGTTTTGGTCACAATGGCTTCCGAAATATTTTGGTGGGATGTTAGTTATTTGATTAAAATGCGTTCTAGTAAGAGGCCGCATTTGAGGTTAATATATAGTTTATTATTATTATTATTGATTATAAATAGTGCATGGCCTTCTTCCTCAAAGCATTTTTGTTACAAACTTAATAAACTGATTTAATAAGTTTTATATGGATTACTATCGTATTGATTTTGATTATTTTAAAAGATGATTTCGAAAGGTTTGCCGTTTTAATCGTTAAATTACGGGTTAAAGGAAGTAAAATTAATACAATATTAATCCACATAAAACCTTTTAAATTAGTTAAATGTATGTTCATTAATTTTTATTATTGTTTAGAAATCGTCACAGAAATGTAATATTGTCACCATTGGCAACACCTATCGAGAATAGGACGGACCTAACTTCAAGTCTAGAAAGCTTAGACCTGAATAGGAGCAATTTTTTCTTTGGAAATGGCTACTTTAAGACTGATTCGTGGGAGAACTTGTGGAAACGTAAAACGTAAGTAAAGAATAGCACAATAGCACAATAGCATTTGCATTAGGCATATGGATATTTGCTATATATTAAAGTGAATAACTAATCGATTGATGAAAGATCGAATTAATCGATCAAGCACGCCTTGTTCACTCAGTGTTGTGTCACGTGACCACTCTTCTCTCTGGTGTTTTCTCACTTGTTAATATCGCACCCTTGGTAGCTATAAAGCCTCAGTATAATCTTTTTATTAACAAGCAATAAATAATGAAATGTTGGTGAATAACTTTAGAAAATACTCAATGGTATTCATGTTATTTTACAGGTATAAAGAAGGCTCCGAAAAGAAAGAATTATTAGCCTGCATTAAGATATCAGGTATGAATGCGAGGAAGTTGCGTGTGGATGATAAGTTCTCATGCTTTGTGACTGTTGATAATTCCGGCCACATTCATATCATGAATGTTATGAAAACTGTTAACTCCTAATACTACCACCAAATAGCATTTATTTTATTGTGGTATTCATATATACCACACCATACCACCACTATGAAAGGTATGACAATATGCTGATGCCGCAAGTACGTAAGTCACAAAAGTAATGCGTAAACTGAATGGAATACAATGAGTGCTTTTATATTTTTGTATAGAGTTATAGCTTTAGTACTGATTTCAAATATCTCTGACACATATGACTTAGTGTGTTTTAGGTGCAATCAAAATAAAGCGCACTACTATTAAATAAAGTTCAAGCTTCAGAGAATTTGGCACAAAAAGAACATTGGGCTGCATAAATTCTTTTCTATTGGTTGGCGGAGACGCCAGTTTGTCTTTTGTTTTAATTCTCTGAAACCAAAACTTTGTTAATCATAATACAATTTTGTTTAGTTTATATAAAGAAATGAAATATCAATTTAGAACAAATTTTTTTACAATTTTGCTTTTTATTAATTGCAAATATATATTTTTTTAGTAGTCATGAATCTTTTAGTTGAATATTTTTTTATAATATACATTTTAGTTTAGTTAATGGAATATTTATAATTTGATGAACAAATATTTGAACTGAACGTGGCGCACAGATATTTCTGTAACAGAATGCTCAATTTTATAAGTACGTAGATTTACGTAAGATTATTTTTAAGTTGAAAGATTCCAGAAAAGTAATATCTCAAAATAGAGTCACAAAAAATTAGGTAATAATATTTTTAAATGACCCAGTTTGTGCTATTTGGGTGTTATGTCATTACATTGTAAAATCTGGATGAGTTTTTTTAATAAATCTATATTAGTCTATTCGCGTCTCTTTTTTGCTGTAGACATGAAAGTGAGATGACTTTAAATGACCCAAGGATTCATCATAAAACTCCATTGTCTAAGAGTTTACAATTGTCAAATATAAATCATTGCAATTGTAGAAAAAATTCCTTAGAGTTAAAATATATTTACAAAGTAGTTAAATTTTATACATTATAAATAAACGCATTATTTTTTATTATCATTTACAATTATTATATGTCTAGTTTTAATTTAATTATATCCTTTTTTTTTAAGAAAATGCTGTGTATTATGACAACGAATAGTAACTAATAATAATTTTAATAGGAAGTGTGCTCATGTTATTTTTTTATTGATCTCTGAATTTGTCATTTTTATTTTTATATATATTTTTAAGTATTCATAATTAATTAGACATGTCTTTTCAGCAGTTTTTTTACTTAAATTTTTTAACATCCCTTATAATTTAGATTGCATAAATTTTATGTCAGTAGCTCTTATTTTATACATCTTTTTTATGTTCCCCCATGTCACATGTTACTTCAAGTTGTTAATATTTTACATAGACTTTATGTAATGTTATAATATTTAGATTACTTACTATCTTACTACTGAATGAAGGCGTCTCTACAGTAACTAACAAACTCTCAACTTACGATTTTCTCAATTCGCCTTCTTCTATGGTAAGCTTTGCACGTACAGCGCCGACGTATGGAACCGATGTACTAACTAGTATAGTATCTGATTTAATAAGGGTTATTTGGTTTCTCTAACCTAGAAATATTTGAATTTTCTAAAGTATTTGTCGAAATATCAATTAATAAAATGCTCTGTATTGTAATTAAAATCTGATTACAATATACATATAGTGTGTTGGTTTCACACGGCAGTGCTAGAAATGGTTAACTTAGGTCCAATTTTTTTATTGTTTAAATATATTTGGTAGTAATTGCTTTCAACGTTAAATAACTTGAAAATTATTGAAGTGCCATTAAAATTAAGTTATTAATGGTGGGTCTTGAATACATTACTAAATCTTGGTTTGTGTCCATTGTCCAGACGACATCAAATAATAGACAATGGTACTTAAGGAGTAGGATGGTATTCATTCTAAACTTTATGTCGAAATTATATACAAAGTATCGTGATTTTTTTTTTTTTGTAGTAAATAACTCAAGACCCTATCATTGATTACATAAATAATTGTATATATTTTTAATCACGAAGTCAATAATGGGTTTTGATCGTGTGATTTATAGTAAGAAATTATATGGTGCTACATGTAGACATATGTTAAAGTACAATATCAATTTAAGCAATATAAAAAGAAATCGATTTTTTATATTAATTTAGAGTTCAAATTGCATTTTTATTATCCATATTTGTTTGTATTCCTTTTATTACAATAAATATATTATAGTAACGATTTTAATGGTAAAAAGAGATTAATTATATTCTATTGGTGCACGATTTGTTCTTTTGAATTCAATTTGTAATACTCTGTCTATTTTATTAATAATTTTAATTAATATAATGATTATATAATTTGGTTATTTTATTTCACCTGTTAATCATAGTAACAAGTACTCCTTTGCAGCATTTTCTTTGCATATTTTCGTAAAAACTTAACCCAGTATTCAGAAACTATATTCTAGCATCGATTCACTGAATAGGATTCAAAACTTAAGACTCCACTCGGCCGCGCCATACTAAAAAATTAGAGCAATCACACATGAATAATTGCTGGCGTGATTTTTGAACAATGATAATAATCCATTTCAATTTCACTGTCGCCTAGCTGTTATTACGTTCTGTTACAAGCATTTATAAGTAATCGTTATTTATTAAAATATAAATAACAGAAAGTAAGAAATGCAAATTGATGTTTAAACCGGATATTCGATATATAAGTCATATTATCACAACATATATACGACACAGCATAAGCCGAGTGTCATTTAGAATAAAAAGATGTAAATATTGTCGAGGTATGGCGGGATTGCATGTTGGTGTTAAGCCGCGTCTCCTGCTCGTGTGTCTCCCAAACATTAGACAAAAACATCGAAACATTGTGTACGGCCACGCCCCAATGTTTTTGTGTAATGTTTCGAAGAAACACGCGCAGGAGACTCGGCTTAACCGTTACGACCGTGTTAATTGTTTTTATAGTTAAAATGTGAATCTACCGGTGACGCACTGACCAACAATTTGTCAGTGACACACATTTCATATTTCGAATAAAATTATGTTTTTTTTTAAATTATAGTAACTTAATTTTGTTAATAGGTAATGCAAAAAGTTATCTCAGCATCGATTACTTATTTTAATTGAATTTGTGCGCTCGTCTCTAATAACGGTTTATTTTAAACAAATGTCAACAGTGTCAATTTGAAGGCGACGGTTTTCGATTTCGTATTATGCGTGTTTTTTTACGCGAGTTCCTGAAAGTGATTCTAGGGGTGAAAGTAATATTAATCATTATCTAAATATAGTATATATCCGAAGTAATCATCAATTACAATTGCGCAATGGCACAATTTAACTATTTAAATGAGATTAATAGTTTGGCAACTATGGATGGCCCGATAACTAGAGGTCCTCTCCAAAGATGGGCGAAAAAAGGAAACAGTGAAAATATTAACCCAAGTAACTCATATAAAAGCGTTTCAAACATAAATTTAAGTTGTAACCAGTCAATGCAAAAACTTTCAATTTCGAACCAAAGTTGCAATAACAGTGTGTTAAATAGTAACAAGACACCGACTAGAAATGAAACAAAGAAAGGGAAGAAGACTCCGTCTAAAAACAAATCACCTGGTGAGAATTTATAATTTATTACTCCATCTAATGTTTCTATATTTGTTAAATGTAGTGATATTTTTTTATAAGGACGCTCCACTACTCCAACTCCAAGTAAAGCATCAAAGACGCCAAACAAAGCTGATAGATTCATCCCTTCTAGAAGTAACTCCAACTATGACTTGTGTCATTATATGGTAAGAATAAAATGCATTTATTGAAATGAATATATCATTGCGATATTGAAAAAATAAGAACATGTGCATAATAAATAAAATATTAATTAATCAGATGAATCGTGAAGAGGACAAAGGGGAAGAGGTAGTTGCTTTGGCTGCTGCGAGTGAAGCCCTTGGACGAGCACTGAATGACACAGAACCTGGCAGACTGCTCCAGTACACTTGTAAAGCGCCAGCAGCTCCGGAAGGTTATCAAAATAGATTGCGTGTTGTTTATTCACAGGTATCACTGTTAAATATATTCTTTAAACGAAATGTCTGATTAAAATAATCTAATTAAAGTCTATAATACATTGCTTGCATTCTTTTATCTTTGATACTATTCAATTACATATTTTAAAAAATATGTATAAATATTGGCCTAAACTGTATATTTTCTTCTTCGTAGGCAAAGGTACCTTCAACAATTAAATCTAATACTCGCTACATACCACAGGCGCCTGATAGAATTTTAGATGCTCCTGAGATTTTGGATGACTATTGTAAGTATTCAAATCCTTGCTTTGGTATAAAATGTTCTCTCTATATTATTAACATAAACATTATAAAATTAACAGATTTAAACCTAGTTGACTGGAGCGCATCTAATATCTTAGCAGTTGCATTGGGAAATACAGTTTACTTGTGGAATGCGGGTACTGGACAGATAGAACAATTGATGTCTTTGGAAGGTGCTGATACTATCACGTCTGTGGCATGGGTACAAGGTGGAGGGTCACATCTTGCTATTGGCACTTCATTGGCTACTGTAGAACTGTGGGATTGTGAGAGAATCAAACGCCTCAGGGTAAGTCATTTTTTTTGTTTCTGTACTTGTTGCTATTATATAGTCATGTAATTTTTAATGTTATTTCCAGGTGATGGAAGGACACAGTGGTCGTGTAGGTTCTCTAGCGTGGAATATGTATATCCTGAGTAGTGGAGCTAGGGATGGGAATATATTACATCATGACGTGAGACAACGTGAGCATGTTGTCAGCTCTGTTAATGCTCATACACAGGAGGTGAGAGTTACAGTAGCAAATATAAATAGAAGAAGTAATCAAAGTAACATAGGACTTGGTGTGTTTTGCTCCAATTTTATTCAAACAAAATGAGTTGGTCCTCAACCGTATAAAAATAAGTTACGAGGAAATATCGTTAACTTGGCGAAAATTGACTTTAGTAAAGTGTAGTTCCACCAGAAAAAGTCTCATTCATATGGTTAGAAGTCTGAATCTAAAAATTTGTATTAATATTTTGTTTTAGATCTGTGGTTTGAAGTGGTCACCAGATGGAAAATATTTAGCTTCGGGCGGCAATGATAACTTACTTAACATTTGGCCACAAGCACAGGGCAACCATTATAGCGGTTCACATCCTATTTACTCATTTAAGTAAGTATATGCTTTGAGTTTTACAAACCTTAATCCTTAGAGATATAATTAATGTATTTTATGCAGTCAGCATTTAGCAGCAGTGAAGGGTCTGTCGTGGTGTCCATGGAATGCGAGTATATTGGCATCAGGAGGAGGCACGGCTGATCGTACTCTGAGATTATGGAATGTCAGCACAGGAGCTAATATTAACACTGTAGATACTAAATCACAGGTTTGTAAATGTTTAAACTTTGGTTTTATTTGCTATTACATTAATATCTCCTGGTTTTATACATACCTATATCCTAATCCCTTAGATAATTTTAAGAACGCGTCTTATTAAGTTAGTAAGTCATTAAATTAAAAATTGTTACAGTCATCTTTTAAGTGAATTACATATCCTTAAAAAGGAAACTATTGAGAGGCTGTGTTTGTATTATTTTTAACATTGACAGGTCTGCTCAATTCTGTGGAGTACGCATTACCGTGAGTTGATATCAGGCCACGGTTATGTGAATAATCAACTAATAATATGGAAGTTCCCGACATTGAGTCGCGTGGCTGAGCTCAGTGGGCATACGGCTCGTGTGTTGCATATGGCTATGTCTCCCGATGGATCTACTGTTTTATCTGCTGGAGCTGACGAAACACTCAGGTTAGACATCGATTTTAAAATAAAATTATTAATATTTCTGTCAATGACTGATGATATGTCTACAGAAGTATGATGTCAAAAGATTTTCTTTTGTTATTTTTCATTTGAATCTTTTTCTGTGGTTATTTTTTGGTTTTTGAAAGTGAAATTTTACGATTTTGTTAGATTATGGAAATGCTTCATGTTGGACCCCTCGAAGAAGAAAGAGACCAGCGACGGAAGAGCAGCAAAAAGTTTGTTGAGTTTTAATCAATTCATGAGATAATTGATGTTTTAATTTTCGTTTGACTGATTTGTTTTAAATTTAGTAAGTAATGACTGCCATGTATGTATTGTATTGTAAATGTACCTGGTGTAATATTTGGTTTAAGTAACAATTGTAATATTATTTTACCATTTTTGTGTAATTTGTTATTGTTTTAGCAAGAATTTTTGTGAGTCTCCTTTTAACTTAAGGATTATTGTTTTGACATTTGAACGTATTAATATGTGATTTAGACAATAATAATTATTAATTATTAGAAATTCACGCACTAGACAATCTGTAAGAGAAAAAGGCGACTTAAGAGATTAATACCTAATATAATGCATGTAATTTCTTAATGCTTTTATGGATTTATGATCGTATTTTTACACAATCTTAAAATCTTTTATTACTATGGTATTTTTTATACAAATAAAGAATCTTGAATACTTATTTGTTTTTAATTAAAATACAGTCCATCATAGTTTCAAATGGCCTGTCTGTTACAGGTTACTTATTTCTAATTAAATCTCACAAGTCGAGGTTGAACGAGGATCGAATATTTTGCCACGATTACTGACTTTAGTAGTCTGTAGGAATTTGAAGCCCATAAAGAAAATGTTCTCTATAAATTTAGCGTCAAGCTACGCTAGAAAAGAGGGCTTAAAATCCATTCCACGAATTTTTTTACTGTTTCACGACTGTCGCTTTTAAGTACATCTACGAAATTTGAATACACAAAAACAGAGGCGGCTCGTGACTTTTTTTGATGGGGGTTCACAAAAAAATAAACAAAAAACTAGAGCCTACCATTTATTTTATTTGTACAGAAAATCCATTCGCCGGTCTTTTTGGCGAGCGAAGACATCTATTACTTTCTTGTGAAAATCAGATATAGAATTAATTAAGCGTTTTTCTATGCTTATCATTCCCCGCAGCGCGCGGCACGGCCGAACGCACGGTTTGGCAACATCGCGCGTGAGCGGCGCTCCAGATTAGGTTAATTTCTCATACGAAATCTTTTGTTTCACGCGTCGGCCTGAGTCGATGTTTCTCTTTCGCACTCATTGAGTACAATGCTAGGAATCGTACTAAACTTCGTTCCATAGGAGCGCAATCGCTGGCGCTCCACTCGTTACAACTTGACGCCAAATATACGCGTAGATATAGGTAATATAATATACTATTGTATAGGCATAGTAGAATAGAATGAATGTAATGTAAGGATAGTATGTATTATGAAGAAATATAGATTACTTCTGTAATTTTCGTGGGAGTGCACTGCACCAGCGCTCTTTAGGACGAGCCGCCAGTGCACAAAAATATCTAAATATAATATTATTTGATAGTTCACCTAAATGTATCAACCATTGAAAGGGACGCAATTAAATGTGACGAAAAAAAAACAACTCAATGATGTTATATAACATTTTATTATTGCAACAAAGTGGAATGTAACACAAAAAAAATGAATTAGGTACTTATGTGCGACTATTAGGCTGATTTTAGTATTGTTAATGAAAGAACTTGAATCATACATGAATGTTACGATTTAAAGATACGATCTTTATATAATTTATTCTAATTCTAGTTTGTTAAACCCGAAAAGTCACTTAGCATAACGTGATACTAAAATCAGTCTATATGAAGATTTTAAAACTAAACTAAATTAAATCTAAACATAAGCTTTAATTTTTTAATAAACAGAAACTCAAAAGAAAAAATAGTGATGTGTTATTGTTAAAATTATTATTTCATAATACCCAAATTTTAGAGTATTGACTAGACCTCTAAAACAAAACTTAACCATAAAATAGGAATGAACGGGTATAAATGCTTAGTAGAATAAAAAAAATAAGTTGCAATCGTCTTATCAAAATTAACTAAAATTAAGAAACACATTCGTAAAATAATCCTAATCTTCAGATCAACTGTATTTATGCGCCTCTAGTGCGGCTGGCTACTCAGGTGCACGACGTAAACACGAGCGTTTCCTACTCAGGAACACTTAGGGGCCGTATATCATTCAATAAATTACAGATTTGACAGCGATGTTACGACGGAAGCTACTTGGGGCTCGTTTTACGGACTTATTTATCAAAATTCACGTAAACTACAAAGGTGACGGGCACTGGGATGATGAGCAACCCCCTGACTCAGATATTTCAGACCTGGACGATTTGTTTTAATGCGCAATAACTTTTCTTTGCTCCTAGAGGCACAAACTTGTGTCACAATTTTAAAAAATAAACTTACAACCCTATACGTAAACGTTATAATTCTAATTAATACAATACTGGGTACACATAAAATCGAATATTCCCAAAAAGTGTTGCCTATATGAGATTACAAATTACATTTTACTTAAAACGCATAAAAAGTTCATTACATTTACAAAATATTCATGGACGATACTAAAAATATCACTATTAAACACGTTCCGTTTAACACTTACTACTTTTTTACATCTATATTTAAAAAATCAAACTCCTAAAATCTAATGAGAACACATTTACAAGTCAGTGGGTTCACACAAAAAATGGCCACAATACAAGGATGGGGCACATTGTAAACATTAAACCTACTTAAGCTCGTAATTTTTTACTTAAACGGCGCTCAAAGTCTTGTTTTATGGAAATAATTAACAAATATATTTCTAATTTTTGTACTTGTAGACCTTTTTCTGTAGATGAAGTGAATTAATCTCGCTTATTATGAGAAATAATACATAATACAAATTTTACTAGCGCCAAATAAATTTGTGGTCACTATAATAATATAATAAATAGGACAAGCATAAAACAGACAGAAAAAAAAAACAAATGCCCAAGCACATTCAGTTTTTATAGCTGTAAATCTTGCTAAACTTATTTTTAATCTTATATTTATAACGCAGTTAATAGACCATAGACTAACATCGGTTAATTATTTCCATTTTTAAAATCAAATAGACTTGATTGTACCTTGTAATATTGTAAACAAACTAAAACTATAAGGCGAGATTATTGTTTCATATTTCTCAAATATCACAACTAATTTTCAAAATGCTTTTGTATCATATGACGAATATTAAATGCGTGTAATTACTTTAAGTATTTCTTGTACTAAGTGTATACGTCTTGAGCTTGGCTAATATATTTAATACATCTTATACCTAAGAAAATACTACATTTAAAAAATCAGAATCCGAGATTCAAAAAGGTTAAAAAACAACAAAGAATGATATTCGATGTAAAAAAATGTGATGTTTCGTAGCTGAGATTGAACTTAAAATTATTATGACTTAGTTATTATTATGTAACACAAAAAACATACAGCAATAAAAGCCAAAATATAGGGTAAGTACACAAATTTGACGTTACTTTTACTTGACATGGCTTACACAAAGACTGATTAAAAGTATAAAAGTCAAAAGAAAGAAAATGTATCGAAAGTGGAAAACGATCTGGCCGAGTAAGTATGCTTGGAGCTCAATAGTGGCGTATGACGTAATATGCCTAATATCGACACAAACTTTTGTTAAAACATAGTGTTTAGAAAATTTTTGACAACGCAATAGGCGAGTAGCGAAGTCGTAATATAAGTTAACACGTTGACGGACAGTAGGAACAAGCGAAGTTCGAAAATTGACACTATATGTTTTTGTGATTTTTAGAATGTTAGAAGTATAGTTTTACTCTTTCTGCTTAAATAAACTTAATTTTGATTAATTTAGTACCTTTAATTAGGTTGCGGCTATAACCGTCATGGCGCCAGCGGACTCTATACACTAAGTGATAGGACGATGGCGGTTATAACAGCAAAAATTTAACACGATCGCACTACTCCCTTCACAACCACGTGCATACTGAATCTGCAACTCGTATAACAGGTGAAATATGAACTTCAACCTAAAAAGATGTTTTCAAAACACGACACTATGCTTCTACGTATACGCCAGTAAGTGCACATTTGTGCTGCTATAGCCGTAGTGTCTAAAAACGACCGTTTCGTTTTGGACGGCTATAGCAGTCATGCCACATTGTGAACTTCGCTTTGACGGCTATAGCCGCAATTGTCCGTCAACGTGTTAAGAAATAGTGAATTACAGAGATGATACAATATTTTTTGCACGTCAATATATTTAAAACTGCGTATGAACCTAACTCATATAACAGAGGCTCTAGTGTGCGAAGGGGAATCCCTGGTATCCAGCATGGCCGACATTGCCACGGTATTCGATATAGGCTCAACGTCCCCAACTAAATGTTCATGGCTGGTCGTCAAATTGCCGCCATAACGAAAGCTCCTTCTCAAGCTCGACCTTATGCTTTTAGCTGAATCACTTTTAGTTATAAACGAACGTCGTAAAATATCTCTAGTAAGAGATAACGAAGTCCTCGAAGATTGTGTGCGATTTTGAGCCATATTACCATCAACTTCGTCTGATATTGTAAATGTTGGTGTGTTGAATACACCACTATACTCCGGTGGCTGCAGTGAGATTGATGCTTCATTATCAACTGATTCGCTTAAAGTTATTGGCATTTGGTTTTCCAATGATGCACCCATGGACTCTGTCCTTGAAGTCACTCTGGAACATTCATTTTGTTATTACTAGTGAACCAATCCACCCCTTACATGACAAATCACAAAAACACTTGATTAACACAAATTGTATTTGTAGCAGTTTTCAAGTGGAATTACTAAACAATAACCAAGCACCTCCTAACCAAATCCTGTATAATTTTAAAATAAAATGAAATAAAGTATTAATGTACCTTCGTAAAGTACGGAAGCTAGTACGCAAACTCCTTAACAGTCTCGCTCCTGTGGCGGTCGAATACGATGGTGGTGGAGTGTACTTAGGGGGTGGGTCAGGTGCGGCGACAATGACGGGCGGCTGCTGAGCTGATTGCGGACGGACTTCACTCGGCGAACCCATGCGCGGACGATATAAGTTTTGTACACGCTGTAATTGAAATTGAATATTAATATGCATAAATTTAAAAGCACTCAAGAAAGAAAATACAAAGAGCCCCTTACCAACTCCTCGATAGAATCATGCCTCTCAAATTCCTTGCAGCATTAAATTTAAAATTATTTTCTTATTAATAAATTGATAATTTTCGAAACAACTTTGAAATAACAGCTTTAACGCTAACACTATTTTTAATACAAGTACAATTGTTTGTGTAAAAACAGAAATACCCAAGGAAATACATAATGAAGAAATACTTACATCCAAAATATCAGGTGGCCCCTTGCTCATGTAACGCCATGTCTGTATGAACGCGACGACAGGCACAATCAATAACGGAATTTGTTGCAATGCCACAGCTATCTGACGATTTATTATTGGCCAGTATCTAAAAACACAGTAAACATTTAATTTTTATAATAACTTTTGTGCCAGTACTTCACCTGATCTTAAAGCTTTTATCATTTATAAATTACTTAAGTTTTTAATGTATAAAATCATCACACAGGCTTCTCATTATTTGAGGAGATTTTTTACAAAATAATTACGACTTGGACTCTTTAGTAAAACTTAAATTTTTATGAATAGTGATAGTTATATTAATTTTTAAAAAATCTCACCCAGTAGGACGTCTCCAGCTATACAACTGCCGCTGGATTCCAGTACGAAAATCGACAACACACACCGCCTAAAATAAACACACAATTGTAAAGACAAACTTGCTTACCGGATTTGAAGTTCGAATTAACACATCAGGCGTGTTAAAATCTTGAATTAAAAAGAATACGTACACAAAGAACGACGGGCAATATAACATTCCACGTGAAGCTCAGTAAAGCCCCGAGGGTGGCCGCCACCTTGCCTTTAGAGAACAAAGCGGCGACTACCACATCGCCGGAATACGGTCTACCGCGGACCACGAACACCCCGCATATTAATGCCACGTGAATCAAACATTGCCACCAGGAGCCAGCCCATACGTAATCTATGTAATGAACCATCCGGACTCCTGCCTGCAATTAAAAAAATTAAAAAAACATATAAACTAGAATCAATTATGTATAATTTTAATAAATATAAATGATTACTTAGAGATTACAAATTCATTTAAGACTCAGCTGTATCTTTGTCCATTAAAATGTTAATCTAATGTCTAATGTCTGTTTTGACAGTGGAAAATTTTTAAACCCCAATACAATTTTTTTTAAATCGATAACATAATTTTTAAAGTAAAAAAAAAACAGTAAAATGTATTTATAATACACAATATTGTAATTATAATACAATATTGAACTTGTTTATAGGCATCCATAGTTTAAATTCACTGAAACGTTTTTAAAATTTTGTTAAAATACCATTCATTTCAGCAGAATTTCTCAAATTGGCTCATAATCAAATGATGGCTTTTAAACATATACAAATAAACGCTAAGAGCATTAACAATTATTAATGTATATTCTTACCTCAGTAGTAAATAATAGCCCAATCAATAAGCCAAAAACGCAACTGAAAAATGTAATATAGCCACTCCAGACATAAAGAACTTTCGGCCTGAACGCCATTATAGAACATACAACACAATGCCATATAGCTAATTGTTGCGCTATTCCGAACAGGATCAACACGAAATAGAATATAACAGCCCATACTGGCGATAACTGAAAATGAAACAATATTTAGAAGTCCTATTTATAAAGTACTACTAGCTGTTGCCAGCGACTTAGTTCACGTGGTAATGAAGATATAAAGTACTATGAAGTTTAAATTTTAACATGAAAAAGTAGTTATTAAGACATAACTGTAATAGTTAGACATATGGTATCGCAAACTTTTTTGTAGATATAGATGTCCTCAATAAAACTGTAGTAAAGGAAATTTCAAAATTATTTTGCTTATAATTTCCGCTACAACATTCAGTAATTTGTTTCGACGCGTTTCGCCACTTCACGTGGCATCATCAGGATACGTGCTGTCGCTTCGGCTTCGCTTCAACTGTAGTATATCACTTTACTCTATTGTCAATAATTTCCGCAGCGTACGCTACATGTTTTTTTACATTTTGGGTTACATTATTGAAGTTTTCATACGGATCCCTAACGTTTTTGAAAATATTCTATAGCCTATGTTCATCAGGGATAATGCAGTATTCTAATGGTAAAACAATTTTTCAAATCGGTCCAGTAGTTTCGGAGCCTATTCAATACATACAAGCAAAGAATCAAATGTTTCCTCTTTATTATATTAGTATAGATTTGTATCAATAATTGAAATCAATTGAAATATTCGAATTTAAATTAGATAAACTTACAGTTTCAGTGGAAAATTTGCCCAATGTAGCAGGTACTATTTGTGTCGCAAGTTGTAATGGTTGCCACCCACTGAACTGATGCATTAGTCCGCCGTTCCGCCATATTGTGACTCCCACCACGCTGCCATAGTGACCCATATAACGAATAGGAGTAGACGCAGCGCTACCCGGCAACGGTTCGAAACGTGACCAGAGAAATTGGCTTGATTTTAATGATTCTGTAAAGAAATATAACAAAACAACTTAGAGTAAAATGCAGATTAAAAAATAGCTTTTTTTATTATTAAAATTGAATTTTTAAATTTTAAATACAAATGAAAACAAAACTGAGAGAACAATACAGTTACAAAAAATTCATGCCTGAATAATTAAGTATTTACTGGGTTGCATAGACATTGTATTACATTGATCTATTTCTGTTTAATTGACGCGAACTTATTTATGCACTCAATAATACAAATTGTTAAAATGTATATATTTACCTTTAGACATAATTCTGAAAAATCGCTTACCAAAACTTCCAGGTAAATAATGATATTCCCTATAAAGGACCTGCATGCAAGTATTAGCAAATAATGCTGCCAACAAAAGTATAATAAACGTGAGACAAACAACGAATGCGCTCTCCCTCTGGAGCTGCGTCTGTGTTTTGTTTTTAATATTCCTATGCGATGCCAATTGCATTACACACGCTCCGAGTAAACCCCATGTCAAGAATGTTTCTTGTGCGGCTGCTGCCCAACTCTGCAAATAAATACTAAAGTAGTTACTCAAAATGGAAACAATAATGTCATCGTTCTTCTTTCAAAACTCTACTAAGATAAAAGGCATTCACAAAAAGAAGATGACTAAGCTGCATGGACAACCCTTTGACTGTCTTAAGAATACAATTTAAAATAATATCTTTACAAATTAAAAAAATAAATACATGAGATGGATTGTTATTTTGTATCTTGTTCATGTTTTTACATTTATTTAGGTTTATTCGGTTTAATAATAATTATTTATTTATTGGAAACGTTTCCAAGCACCAAGTACCACCAACTGTGTCTTTGAATGATTAAAATGTAATGAAACACTCACATGACTATTCATGAAGAACTCACTCCACTCCGTGTCAGAGAATAAATTGATAACAGAATTATAGGGCACCAGTGTCAATATCTTCGTACACAGTATTATTATGCCACAAATAGGTAGAAACATCAATAAATACACCATCTAAAATTTCATTTAGGTATTTAAAACTTTATATAATAAAAAAAAATCATGTAAAAAAGAATACCCACAATTGATCACCACCATATTTAAGATTCCCGTTTGCAACACGCAAATATAATGCAATCTTATTACATGTATTTTGGTCGCTTAGCATTGTTTATACAAAAATTATGAACAAGCAGGACTAATTTTAATAGTATTAGGGCTTACTATTTAACACGTATGATCCAATTATAAACAATTGTAACTATATGATAATTGGGATAAAATCCAAACCCTGTCTTATCGCGACCACAACAGCTATAAAAAGCTTATGAAACCAATAAACATCACATAGTCTTTTAAATTTACCTTCCCATAAGATCGGAGTCCTCTACTAAGCACAACAAAAACGATCACCCATATGACAGCCAAATTGAAAGCCACTTGAAACTTGATGGAGCCATAGTTAGTGTTATTCCCGCTCCTACTCCTTTGGAGAACCTCCCCATGAAAATATTGCGGTATTGTTTCTTGTATTTTGAACAGTGTACTTCTATTAGTATACTCTGTAATTGCTAAAAATTAAAAATGTTTATTCATTTATTTTAGTTTTTTTTTTACAAATATTATACTATTTATTACTTAAAATTTATCATAAATGCACAGATTAAAATATTAATTCGTTAGTTCAATTTACATCATTAAATAGGACCTTGAGACATTTTTTCTTTAAAACCCATCATTTCCTATTACCTCTTTGATTATACTGCCTACCCTTGTAGAAATGATTAAACAAAATCAGCCTTTCAAATAGTCAATAATTGTCCTAAATTCGGAAGACGTCATTTGAATACAATTGCAATGAAGGTTATCTTTGATTAGATACAACCTTGAATTGAAGATTGACACTCACAACTGTTATTAATTGCTATGTAGGTGTTTATAGTTACAACTATTCATTTCTTTATAATAAAGTTAATATAAGCAAAACCAGATCAAATACTTTTTAACAAACATTTCAACTTGGAACCAAACTCGAGACCTCAATGTGTTACTAATAACTCCATCATACAGGCTGAAAGATAATACGTTACGTAATTTCGACATTCAATAATTGTATTGCAAAAACAAGAATGACATCATAAGTGGTATAAATCAAACCAATAATGATTCCACCTACTTATAAACACAAATAAAACAATCTTACCATAACCGTAAAAATCAATTGGTAAAGTCCATTTATAATGATCACGTGTTGATATAAATGAGTCTCTGAAGTACACAAATATCCACGAAAGTCCAACAATGCTGTATATACCAAGCACTGATTGTATGATCAGAATCGCTATCCCAACACCTTGAAATATCGGCGATATTTTCCACATATCGATCGGACCAGACTTCAGTACATGCCCAAGACATAGGTATAATGTGTATAATGGTATTCCAATTAACAATGACAATATTAGAAATTGAATTATGAAACTTGCTGTAAATAAAAAACAAATATTTGTTATTTCCATTAGGCAGAGAAATATGATTTCGATTTTAAATTAGTATAATATTATTTTTATTATTATATTTGTTGTTTACTAATATTATATTATTTTGATGGATCCTTTTAAGATGCTAGGGTCTACTAAATCACAATTTTATAGTAAACTTATTAAATATATATACTAAGAGAACAATAAAATATCATTTATATGTACATATCTTTATCATTATTTTATCAGATTATACATAGTCTAATAAAAAAGTTTATTAACTCTCACCTCCAAAATGAACACTAAAAACGGCAAATCTTGAAATATTAAAGAGTCCAACAGTACAGCTTAAGCAAGCTAACATAGAACTAAATCTATGGGGCCATGTACCAAAAGGTGGTTCTTCAGTCTCATCACTAAAACAATACAAAATATGTCAAAAAAACATTCAAGATTGATTTTTTAAAATACAATTTCACTTACATTTCATCAGGGGCTGAAGGTAAATGTTGTTGTGGTGATAATACACCATTCAAAGACTCAGTTGATGTGCTAGAAGCACTAGCACTACGGGCTATACTTTGTGCTGTGTTTCTCCCAGTCCAATCACCTAGAGTGGCTTCACTCCCACCAGGAGATGGCAGTGACAGTGCACGATTCATTAACAAAGTCCTACGACCAACGATTAAAGGTGCAGAACCAGCCTCACTATTTAGATTAGCTGCAGTGACTTGCAAATGTATCGGTGCGCTTGTAGGTCGCAAATTAATATTGTGCTCCAAGAACAAAATAACAGGCAAAGTTAAGGGTTCACATGAAGATTCTGCGGGTATTGCTGGCAGTAATATAGGATCCAATCTCCTCATTGATGATCGTAACTCTTCTACAGGCCCAGCCTCTTCGACATTAGCTACTTCTACATTATGAGATAATTCAGATAAGCTCTTAGATCTGCCACGTGTAAACTGTGGTCTTTCTCTTGTAATTCCTACAGTAGACACTTGAGCAGTTACATTTAATACAACTTGAGTATCATCATCCACTGAGGTACTTAGACCCTCTGTGTAGGTATCAGAGTCTTCATCAATTCTTTTACAAACTACATCATCTTCATCACTATCAAATTTAGCACCTTCATCCAGACAAGCCAATAGAGACTTATCCAAGACTTCATCTAGATCATTCAAAATATCCATAAACTGACACAAGGCTGTTGCTTGTAACTCATCTTGATTAGTGACTTCACTACTTGTAGAACTCAGATCTGATTTATAACACTCTGGTATAGTTCTCTGCAGATCACTCTTCAAATCTTGCTCTTCTTCTTCGGATTTGTCAAAATCATCACTAAGTTGGTCTGTGCTGTCATACCCGTCAGATTCGGTTGTGCATGATGTAACAGCAGTGTCTTGCAGTAGAGCTTCTTGCTGTTCAGAATTACCTTCACTTGCATTTATCACGTCCATCTTAATAGCGTAACCTAGCTCATATCCATCTCTTCTTGGACCCCACCCTAAAACAAATTTGACTTTATTATGTATAGTAATTTTTAAAATTATATAAATTTACTGAGCTTACTAAACACGTAATCCCACAACTTGTACATACTGTGCAGTAAGATCTGGATGCAGAGTAAATATTTACAAAAGAATTATGCCACTAATTAGTGTAATTAGCATAAAAGAGTCATGAGACGGTCACTTATTGTCATACAAGTGTTAAAACAATAACAATGCCAATATTCAGTGTTTTAAATTTTTTAAATGATCCAATATGTTATTTGTATGAGTTAATTTTTTTTTTTAAATATTATAATAGAACCCTTTTAAAAAACAAACTAAAAAAACAAGAGGAATTGCAATGGAAATGACTAGATGACTCTTCTATGCTAGATTGAGACTAATGTATACTGTTCATGTTGACAGGGCATACTCATCTTATAGCTAGCTACTAAAAACATGAATGCATGAGCTGATTACCATATTTTAAATATGATTTAAAAAATACTATAACAACTCTTACAATTGTACGTGCCACAATTAACGAGTTTCTTGTTATTTTTTCCTGTTATATGCCTTTCCAAAGCCACCATAGATTCTGACTATGCACAAGAGAATTTAAATTTAAATAAAATATGCAACTTTTTAAAAGTGATTAGAAACAAAGTTACTCATTGTTTAATTCGAAAACAAATATTGAAAAGAATTGCTTCATAGTTGAATTTTTTATTAACAGTTAACTTCTTACACTTCCTTATCAAATGACATCATTATCTTTTATCACCAGTTATGCTTAATTGAATGACAAATATTAAATAATGCAATTAAAATATACATATAAGCAATATCAAATGATTTAAAATTTTTATAACAAATTATTGTGAACTAAAATAATTTTGTTATTAAAACATACCTACAGTTACAAAGAAATATTGTTAATTTATGTTATACCCTGCTCAAAATGTATTGTCTATTTTATAGTATAAATAAAAGTTGAAAATTATTTACAATATTTACATAAAATATAATCACTACTATTAGTAAAACATATCACTTCATTTATAATTCGATCTTTAGAAAACCTGGCTAGAAAAATGGATAAGTCGGAGTTGAAGTATTTCACGGCAATCTCACTAACAAAAATATTATACTCAACTAATAAACAAAATCAATAAAAGCTAGAATTTAGGTACCTCAAGACCGATAGTGGCTGTAATCTCGCATCATACATCTAAGTACTTTCTGGTACGCTAGCAGTCTTGCACACTAACATATTGAGTAAATTATGACTCACTCACATTAAACTTCAAAAATAGTTGTTAAAACTGAATTATAAAAATATTTACCCACAAAATTATAATGAAATCACAGAACGCTATTCCCAATCTATATGGATAAAAAAATACCATGTTCTGTGTCAGATTGTTGTGGCAACCGTTCAGAAATCATACACAAGCCGTAGATTCAATTTCTTGCGATGTAAGTAAAATAATTTTTGAACAGTTACTCGACTACTTTGTAAATTCACGGTTTTCTCGTTTGTACTATTTAATCTCATAATCGAGATTGTAATTCTAATTAACATTGAAATGATATGAAGAAACAAATATTGACAATAAATTATAGTTGAACTAAATATATATACATATATATATTTACTTTGTTGGTGGTTTGTGATTAAAATCTCAATATGTAATTTATTTCTGAAATAGGTACATATGGCAAACTAACTTATTTGTTATGTAGTTCAAAAGTGAGTTTAGCAAAGCATACCCCCTATGAAGTGTAATAGGTCAAAGTTCCCCTAATTAATATAATTTTGTATCTCGATTATATACTGTATGTCTCAGTGATACAGTATAGAGTTCCACATCGCAGTTGTATTACATGATAACTTGTTTATACAAAGTTTCTTGTTTTAACATTGATAACTTTTTATTTGTTCATTTGTAACGTAGTTATTGTGTTTATTACACGTTTCTTAGTTTTGTAAAGAATACATTATGATTTTTATCCAGGGAGGCCGAGCATTTAGCATAAAAATGTATTGTGCAAAAAAGGTATTGAATTCCTCGCAATCTCACATGCGTGCTTTCTATTTTCAAGTTATCAATACTAGTCAGTTGACTTGTAACCGCATACCGTATTTGTAGGTTAACATAACGGTATCGAATTAACTTGACTTTAAAACTAATGTACGGTTCTTCTACTGTTCCAATTCTCTCGCGTTCAATTCAAAGCTAAAATCGGACTGTGGTATTATCGTCACTTTTTATTTCAGTTTTTAGCTGCTATGGCTGCGTATTCCACAAAAGTGTCCCTAAATGATGTGGTTATCGCTTCAGCTGTGAGGACGCCAATAGGAAGTTTCAGAGGGAGTCTGGCCAGCTTATCAGCGACAGAATTAGGTGCGGTCGCCGTGAAATCAGCTGTTGAAAGGGCTGGAATCCCTAATGAGGAAATCAAGGAGGTTAGTGAAGTCTTATATTCGATAATTTTGACAAATAGATTTTTAACATTAACTTACATACATTATAAAAAGTTTTAAACGTATATTTACCTATACGTTTCTAATAAAATATTAGGTCCATACCTAATCATATATCTGATAACAGCTATTTTTCTTAATTACATAATTATGCAAATATACTTTTCACATATAATACTTGCTTTATGTAAGTCTTTTATTTATACATTGAATTACATTATGCCTAATGTTAACATATAAATGTTGTAATTGCAGGTATACCTTGGTAATGTATGCTCTGGCAATTTAGGACAGGCGCCAGCAAGGCAAGCAGTAATATTCGCTGGCTTACCAAAAAGCACTGTTTGCACAACAGTTAATAAAGTGTGTGCTTCTGGAATGAAATCAGTTATGCTAGCTACACAAGGACTACAAACAGGTACACAAGATGTCATTCTAGCTGGGGGAATGGAGTCCATGTCTAATGTACCTTTCTATCTTAAAAGAGGAGATACCACTTATGGTGGAATGCAACTAGTTGATGGAATAGTTTTTGATGGTTTAACTGATGTTTACAATAAATTTCACATGGGAAATTGTGCCGAAAACACAGCTAAGAAACTAGAGATTTCAAGACAACAACAGGATGATTATGCCATCTCTAGTTATAAACGCAGTGCAGCTGCATATGAAACCAAAGCATTTGCTGATGAATTAGTACCTGTGCCAGTACCACAAAAACGTGGCGCAGCACCAGTTCTATTTACAGAAGATGAAGAATACAAAAAAGTAAACTTTGACAAGTTTAACAAATTAGCTACAGTATTCCAAAGAGAGAATGGGACAGTTACTGCTGGTAATGCCTCAACTCTCAATGACGGAGCGGCAGCTTTAGTTCTAATGACGGCGGCGGCAGCTCAAAGACTGAATGTGAAGCCCATTGCAAGAGTAGTAGGCTATGCTGATGGTGAATGTGACCCGATTGATTTTCCAATCGCTCCAGCTGTTGCAATTCCAAAGTTACTAGAAAAGACTGGAGTAAAGAAAGATGATGTAGCATTATGGGAAATTAATGAGGCCTTCAGTGTTGTCGCTGTTGCTAACCAAAAGATTCTAAATTTGGATCCAACGAAAATTAATGTGCATGGTGGAGCTGTAAGTTTGGGACATCCTATAGGCATGTCAGGTGCCCGATTAGTTGTTCATCTTTGTCATGCTCTTAAGAAAGGCGAAAAAGGAGTCGCTTCAATCTGCAATGGGGGTGGTGGCGCCTCTTCCATCATGATTGAAAGATTGTAAGTCCTCAATATGTAGACAACCAGTAAATATCCATATTTAATATTTCAAAACTGGTTTGCCCGGTGATATAAAATAAATTAAATGCTCATGGTGCCTTTTTAGATTTCCAGTTTAATGTACCTTGAACAGTCTTGTTATGGCTGTAAAACAGCAGTTTTGTATATACGAATTATTATTGTTATTTATGTTAAGTACAATCAAAAATGTATATTTTATATTAAGATGAAACATTCACAGTAAACTGTATGAAATTAAAAGATTTTTTTTATTTTATGATTATAAGCAAAGCATTGTTTTCAGACCGGATGCTGAACCTGCAGGTTTACCAATAATAACAATGTACACAAAAGATCAATGCCAATTATGTGATGTAGTAATTGAAGAGTTAGAACCGTTCAAAGATAGAATTAAAATCGAAAAAGTTTATATAACAGATAAGAATAATCTGAGATGGCTAAGACTGTACAGGCATGATATACCTGTTTTATTTTTAAATGGTCAGTTTTTGTGTATGCACAGATTAGATAAAGACATGTTGGAAAGAAGATTGAATGCTATTCAGTTATGTTGAGTCGTAATTATTATCTTGATCTTCAATTAAATGTATTAATGTTATAAAAATAGATCTAAGATGTAACTATTTATTTTACTTATGTAATAAAATGTTATAGCTTGAAAAACTGGTCGCATAATAAAATTTATTTGTGATCTTTTTATTCCTTTTTAATTGCAGTGTTTTACGATCCATATACAATTTTTGATAACAAAGCAACCTTGAACTTCATTTATGTTACGTGTCTATATTTAAAGTTATTCTGGTACTTAATACAATTTTCATTCGATTTATAGCTGTTAGTGGGGTAGACAGATATATGTATATAAAAGTAATAACAATCAAATATTTTAATAGAAATAGCACGTAATAATTTAGGTCGGGCTCCTCTCACCAATCAGGATGTATCTTGTTAAAAATGATTACTTCTTATCAGTTTGAGTGAAAGACGAATCAAGTGATTTCGTCTGTTCCCTATACGTTATATCGAGCTAAGTATTTATGTCATCATTACATAATAGATGCATTTATTTTTAGACTTCAGTTCGATTGACATTAATTTAGTTTTATTTATATTAGAAAACTTGTATTTTTGACTTAAAAAAATTCTAATAGTTCACTTTGTTCTAACTGTGTTAATAAATATCTAGTATCAATACGTGTACATATAGATAAGTAGAACAGCGGTAACAATACTAGAAATGCAAACTAAATAGTTCAGGCGTTTTTACAACCACTTACGAAGCGCAAATAATACCAAATAAGCCTGTTAAATCGAGATACAACTTGTACCATCAACGCATAGTCATAAACTTACTAAAAAGCGATTTCTTCCATCCAACCAATTTTACACAAATTATTGTACTGTATAATGTATTAATACTGTCATAAAAAAGGGGTTTAAAAATTAGGATAAACAGAAGGTAAGTTATTAAGAGCTACTCACAACCTTTTTTATTCTTTTTCTTTTATACTAGCCTACCATATGACCGCACTCCGCCTGATGTTAAGCTAGAGTGCGGTCCATGAGTGAAGACAGATGTCCGCGATCAACAGTCATCTCCACTATGCCAGCTTGAGGAGGCGAATGTGCCTAGATTTGACAACACATTCTTCTCTTTATCCCGGCTACTTCCAAACTGATCTCGAAACACGACTAGGTCACTTAGAAAGGACACACTGGGCTAATAGCCATCATCAGTCTGCCTACCACTCTTTATTATATTTATATATTCGTAAATTTGAGTTAAAATTTAAATGAAAAGAGTTATACTAATTCGTATAGTCAATTATTGATCATAATAGTATGGTTTATTAAAATTACTTACGTAGATAATAGTATAACGTCTTTTTTGTATCTTGTGTGAACAATAGCACCTATTGAAAGAAAATAACTTATTTACATTTCTTTTATTGTATTCACGGAACTGCTCTTTGTTAAGTTAAACGGGAACAAATAATTTAAATAATCTAATATTGTATAAAAGCGTGCGCTCTCCAAAATAGAACGTTTAGATATATATTTCTTTTGTAATTTAATGTACCAAGCTTTTTCTGAAAATGTCTCATAAAATTTCATTAAATGAAGTCGTAATAGTTTCGGCCGTTAGGACTCCTATTGGAAGTTTTAGGGGTGGATTATCGAGTTTGTCCGCAACGGAACTGGGCTCTATAGCAGTAAAGGCTGCAGTAGATCGTGCTGGAATACCTAAAGATGAAATTAAAGAGGTAGGCTACAATTTAATTAAGTAATATTTTCATAGCAAAGTAACAGTATTAAATACTAACTCAAAACTTTCGTTGGTTAAATATCCACATATTTGTTGCAGGCTTACATGGGCAACGTTTGTTCTGCAAATCTTGGACAAGGTCCTACTCGCCAAGCTGTAATATACGCTGATCTTCCGAACAGTGTTATTTGTTCAACTGTAAATAAATTATGCGCTTCTGGAATGAAAGCGATCATACAAGCCACACAAAGCCTTCAAACAGGAACACATGACGTAGTGTTAGCAGGAGGAATGGAATCATTGTCCAACGTACCTTATTATCTAAACAGAGGGGACATCCCGTATGGAGGAATAAAACTGATAGACGGGATTGTTTTTGATGCCTTCACTGATGTTTATACTAACTTTCACGCAGGGAACTGTGCAGAGAAAACTGCTAAGAAATATAACATCTCCCGGATGGAGCAGGATGATTATGCGATTTTGAGCTACGCGAGAAGTGCTAACGCTTATAAAATAAAAGCATTCAGTGACGAAATAATTCCTGTTACGGTACCTCTAAAGAATAGTGCTATTACTAAAATTATATCTGAGGACGAGGAATATAAACGAGTAAATTACGACAAAATTCGAAATCTACCTACTGTTTTTCTTAAAGAGAATGGCACGGTCACAGCAGCCAACGCTTCGACATTAAGCGACGGAGCTGCAGCATTGGTTCTTATGACCATAGATGCTGCAAAGAGATTATCCGTTGCACCTTTAGCAAGAATAATTGATTATGCAGAAGTTGAAATCGACTCAGTAGAATTCCCTCAGGCACCTTCTTTTGCTATTTCTAAATTGATGGAAAAAAGTGGCCTGAAGATGGAACATATTGCGTTATGGGAAATAAATGAGGCATTTAGCGCTGTTGCTATTGCCAATCAAAGGATATTAGATTTAGACATAAACAAGATGAATGTTCACGGTGGTGCTGTAAGCTTAGGTCATCCTCTTGGAATGTCTGGCAGTAGGATAGTGACCCATTTAGTACATGCTTTAAAGACGAACGAGAAGGGAGTAGCAGCTATTTGCAATGGAGGTGGTGGTGCTTCAGCTATTATGATTGAAAAAATAAAACAAACATAAATTTTCAGTTGCTTATGAAATTCATACAATTTATTTAATATAACTTAGTTTTTCTTTATAGATTTTGTAATACACCTATCCTCGTACATATTTCAACTAATAGAATACCGCCCAGTCCTGCTACAATCCCCAACCGCTGCGTTAGAGTAATCTGAAAAGTAAGATCTTGGTTCTTGAATAAGCATCTCATTAAAATTAAAATAATATAAAGAACCACTAAATAGACGATTAGTATTTTTATTACTTAAAAAATGAATAGAAATCGAGTTAAATATATTTTTTAATTTATAGAATATTTTGCTATATATTTAAAATGTTATAACATATGTTATGCTGTGTTATGGTATCGGAACGTTAGTTGTCAAATCTTCGTGGTAAAATTTCTTAGGATCGCTGTACGAAAGTCTGTGGTGATCTTGTAGAGGTGTTGGATGGGTGGAATACAATGTTTTTGAGATATTATAAATTACAATATGTATGTGAAAATAAAATAAGTGTCGCAATATATGTAGCAGCATTTGTTAAATAATATTTTTAGATTTACATGTTTATTGCAATATAAAATTACGAGAACGGTACGGTCAACTATGGGTGAATCAGCCATACAAGCGTTAGAAGTTGCCGCTCAAGTGTTTTTGGTAATATTTAAGTTATTTACTTATAAAATACACACATGCAAACGTTACACTGTATCTGACTTTCATTTTTCTAAACCCTAATCTGTCTATATTATTATTTTTTTAACTAGACGTTAGGTTAATTTTTATTGTATTACAGGCAGCACCAAACTTGGTGACACCCGAACAAAGAAGGCAAGCAGAGAATGTGTTTCATGAATTCCGAAGCACGAAAAATCCTTACCAATTGTGTAGAGAAATATTGGAGACATCTGGGTCTGAATATGTACTATTTGAAGCTGCGAGCTTAATTAAAACAGCTTTAATTAAGGAATGGGAATTGTTGTCTGAGCCTGACACTATTTCTTTAAGGCAATATATGCTCGAATATTTACTGAATAGAGATACACCTCCTTTTTTGAAAGAAAAACTCATACAGGTAACTTTTAAGTTCATGCATTTAAAAATTGAATATGTGCTATAATTTCCTAAACTACTCTGCTATGTTGTTACAGACTATTGCTATAATAATCAAGAGAGGAAGTCTACAAGATGGTGGAAGGAAAAGGAAGGCATTTTTGACTGACTTAGAGAAAATAATTATGAATTCGCCAACACCAAAACATCAGAAACTTGCTTGTTCAATAATATTAGCTATTATGCAAGAGTTTACAACTACGGTGAAGACCGCTGATGTTGGCTTAGCTTGGGAAGTGCATTTCCGACTAAAGAAAAACTTTGAAGCATTAGAATTAAAAAGAATATTTAGGTTTGGAGTAAGTGCATTGGAACAGATTGTGCAAGTTGGTCCACATCCTGAAGGCGATGTGGAAGTTATATTAAAACAATTGCTGACTATAGTTGAGATGGTCCTCTGCTGGGGTCAAGTTTCACCTCTCCTAACAAAGAGGCTAATTGGTGCCTTTGAGGCTATTTACGAAAGTGATCAACCACCGGCTCTCAGGTTGCCTGCAATTTGGAAAGATACTATTTTGCAACCAGCTCTTATTGCATTATTTTTTAAAATACATATGTATGTGCGTCTGTATCCACATTTGGCGATTTCATCATTAACTTGTCTGGTTCAACTGGCAAGCTTAAGTGGTATGATTGTCACGGATATGGTGGTGAGAAAAGAGTATCTGGTTAATTATGTGAAGCCCTTTATGAATATGTTATCAACTATTCAGCCTAATCAGCGAGAAATGTTGAGTTTTGCTGATATTTACCGTAGATTGGTGCAGTTTTTCTTACCTAATATGATAGCTACATTGCCAATAGATTTGCTGCAAAATTTAACTAAATTGACTGTTCGCTGTATTGAAGCTGCTGTTTTAGAGGAATCTGTAAGCTCAATTTTATCTTTAATGAAATATTATGTTAATTTTTTTATTCAGTAACTATGTACCTTTTTTTTTTAGGTAAGTGAAGATACAATATGGAAAGAGGCTTTGAATAAATTTATGCACACATGGAACCCCTTAGTTCAAGATACTGATGGATATTCAAATGAGGTCCTTCGAGATCCATGTATTGAAATATTCAATAAATATTTACAATGCAGATTGGCACCACCAGATGGTACAAGGTGTGATACACACAAATACCTTTTGTATTTATTGTCATTTAATATACTTTTTTAACGTCTACACTTTATTATCCATTTTACTTCTTCATTTTGAAAAAGTCACATAATCATGGTGAAGTGTTATAATATTTTTTTCTTTTCTTTAACTCAACAAGCTTCATTTGTTTTATTAAAGTTATGTACATTCACCTAATAGTAGAACAAACTATACGTCATAAATTATTAATGAATTCATAAGCTGGCATTTGTTTTTAAAAAAGAAAATCATTCTCTATCAAATTTTCAGATGTATGCAAATTAACGAATCTACTGAAGACATTGAAATTGACATGGAGGAGGATGAGCGACAGCAACATGCATACGTGTTAGCTGTATTAGGTAACATAGCTCGGAAGGCGCCAGCGCATTGTAGCCATATATTGTTTTCACTGCTACAGAGCCGTGGTAAAAAGTATGTACTCCAACAGATTTTAGGTTTTCCGTTATGTTATAAAAAATGTTGCATTTATTCATTAATGAGCTCTTTCTGAGTTAAATAAAAATATCTAATTTATTGCTGTAAATTAATTTTATGTGAGAGATGAGAGAGAGAGAGAGAGAGAGAGTTTTTTGGACTTATATTTTTAAGACATTATTTTTAGACTAGAAGAGCAGCTGCGAATAATGTACACAGGTGTGATGCCAATAAGCGCTGGTGGAGCCATGCTAACGCTGTTTGATGATTTGCATTGGATTTTAATGATCACTGGTAAGATTTTCATTAATACTCCCTTATGAGAATATAGATATAACGTGTATTTTCTTCTAGTGTTTGCTTTATATTCAAGTAATAAGTATTTAACACATTGCGAAACATTTTTATAATGTCATAATAAGAAAAATAAATTTGTAAAATTGGGAATAATAGAATAAAACACACTGTTTCTGTCATGTAAAGAACCCTCATATATATCTTTCTTCATTTCCTATTTTAACATAACTCAAAATCACGAATGTGTGGACATTGGTATCTGTTTTCAGGTCATTTCCTCTCACAGGATTGCGTTGAAGGTGAGACATTACTGATTCCATCAGAAATAATTCAGTATAGCATTAGGGAGAATGCAAATATTGAGGCGTCACTACATTATATGGTTGGTGAATCAACTTCTATTGAAAACGTTGACCCTATTTTGAGGTAATATATATAATAAAAGACAATTTTGCTGTAGTTTTAATAAAAGTAAGGAAACAAATGAATTTTAGTGATTGTTCTTTTCAGTTTGGTAGGAGAAATACTTCGTATAAGTGCGTGTGAATGCGCTGCTTTAGAAGCAGGCTTAGGACCTGGATACAGTCCAGAAGTCTCAGCTACAATGTCCTGGCTCCTCAAGATTTGGGCTAACTCCTATCTCATGCATCAAACTTCTTTTTACACTGAGGTATTTTGAATGAATTTGTTTCGAAATTTATTTGTTTTTTTTTAAATAAGTTTAATTTTATTCGAATTAATTATTTACAGATGTCTACTGCGATAGAGTGTGCTTGGGGTCCGGAGTCTTCGGGAGTGTCATGGGTTTTGAGTAGATTAATACAGCGAGCTGTCACTGTACTGAAACATATGACGTCATTACCGCCGGCACCAACTCAAGCACTACAATTGCTTACTACAATCGCTTATATACCTGATAAGTTAGTATTTCTTAATGTGTCACAATTGTTGGTGTTTATCACACGATTAGAACCAATGGACATTGCTAGTTTGATTTTTTTATTTAATTCTCAATAAAAGTTTACATGTTTGTAAACGTGGTTACGAAAAATCTTAAAAACTTGCCAAAAAATGCCAGCAAACATTAAACTAAAAATTAGTTTTGTTAAATTTCATGATATTAAGTATTCTATATTGTTGTTATTTTCTTATGTCACGACAAAGATATATTTAACAGAACTTCCAAGTACATATATTATTGTTTGCAAGTACAATGTATTCAAATTAGTATTGTAAACACTATGTCAGTATACGATACTTTAAGTGTACTATGTGTTTGATCCTTTCACAGAAAAGCTCGCTTAGCGAATTCTGAAGAGTTTCTATCGCTTGTTGCATGGGAAGCAACTGGAAGCAATTTACCAGGACACATGAGAAAGGAATTGCACCGGGCCTTCACCGTTGCGTCTACGCATGCCACAGGTATATTATTGTATGCGTTTATATCATAAGAGAGGAAATATTTCTAAAAAAGAGTATACTATTTAAAAGTAAAAAGTACAGCAATAATTGTGTTTCGCTTTTTAAATTAAACATTATCAGGTGGTTCACTCGAACGTAGGAGCTTAAAATACGCAATTAAGCATTGTTGATATACTCGACCCTTATGGTCACTTTTTAAATATTTAGTTTACTTTCGGTTTTTTTAAATATAATTTACTCACTAGCATAAATTTAATGAATAAAAACCGTGCAATAGTTGCTAAATGCCTTGAGACAGTGATATATTAAGTGGTCCTCAGATCCTCTGTAGCTAACTTGAAATATGATCGACAAACATACTTTTATGACCTTTATAAACCTGATAACTACCCCTAGTTATGGAGAAACACTAATACAGACAATAAGATAGTTATGCTAATTTATATTAACATAAATTACGTTATTTTAAAGGTGATGCGAAGAATCGTTTGGAAGCCAGTACCATAGCTTTACAAACAAAATTAGCCAATTTAATTGCTATGGAAAATGATACAGAACCTGTACGCAATATGATTGCTGACTCTTTGGAATGCCTCGTTGGTGTAATAGAAGGAGCACGAGAGGTACAATACAATAATATAACTAAGCTATATTTTAGAACAAATTTTTGAATTTGATTTTGGAATATATTTAGTGTTAATATACAAAAAAAAGTGGGATTAAAAACAATTATGCTAAGTTGCAAATTCAATATATATTTTATTAAATTTTTTGTTATTAATCTCCAAGTGAAAAAACCTGTTTTTAGCCTTTTCACTCTTCTGCAAATTGATACAAATTGACTTAAGTGGATTTGTTTGTCAAGTGACGATATCCTTAGTCTGATTAAAAAAATAATATAATAATAATATAACTTAATATTTTTTTATTTAACTATAATTTAATTTAATATTTTCAGGTTAGTTCAATGAACAAACAATGTACACAATTAATGAGTTCTTTAGAAAGCGTTCCAGTTCTATTGTATCGATACCATAATTATCCGACAGTTGTGTTGCCCGCGTTCCAGATATTAACCAAATGTGCTAAAAGATTACTTCATACTATGCAAGTTGATAATGCTACCAAGTAAGTTCTTATTAGTTTTTTTTAAATGTAAATTGTCTTAAATAATTCATATAATTAGTGGTAGTACTTGAATATTCGTATTAAACACTAAATTATTTTTCATAGGTTCTTAAACATTTGTAACACGACATTTGACTGTTATGGAAGATGGAATTCAGGGAAAATATCTTCTATTGCTCATGACGCAGAAGAAGAAGCTTATGAGGTGTGTGTGTTTTTCTAGAATATTTAAAATATACGTAATCACATGTTCTGACTCCAAAACCCAAACAAGAAGCGATTATGTGCTTTCTTTTTTTTTTAATATCATATTTTAATTTGACGCTGGTCAGCTGCATCTGTCGTGGTCTCGTGTAAAAAACAATGGTTTTGAAATTTAGAATGAAAATAAGACTATTTTAAAAAGACTATGATGATAAATTTACATTCTTCCAGGACTTGTGTTCCTTGATGGAGTTAATATGCAGCATTGCTCGTAGCACTGCAATAGTAGATGTGCACGCGACCTGCGCCGCCGGGCTGCGACTGACGTTGCCACTCATCACTGCGCCGCTGCTATCATTGCCGCAATTAGCACATGCGGCTTACAAAATGCTTCGGGATTTGGAATCCTGTGATCAGGTAAAATAGAGCATAGAGCAGTTTTTTTCTATAACAATATTGGTCTATGTTCAAAATGGATACACTGAAAGTTGTGTTTTTCAAAATCTCACTATAGTAAATAAGTACATATAATGGCCTAGTTTCGAAGTATGCTATGTTGTAAGATGGTCATCATAAGGAAGTTTTGGCTAGGAATCGAACTCGAGACCTCTGTGTTACAAATTGGCGTACTGCTCGCATTGCCACGTCTTCATACCTCAATTATATCAATTTAAAATTTTCAGCTAAAACATTTGCCGATAGAAGACTTCCACACAATAATAAATGCTCTGCGTGTCGGTTTGACAGCCGTGTCTTGTGACGTGTCCGCCCTATGCTGCGATACTATAATCGGATTGGCAAGTAAACTGTTAGGATCCTCTGAAGACAATGTGTATGCAAAATCGTTACTGTCTCTATCTGAAATACTTCTCGTACTTATACTGAAAAGGGAATTGCCTCTGGACTCTATTCCTTCAGCCGGTGCGGCTATTTATTGCCTGACTTGCGTACGACCAGTGTTATTCGAAGAAATCGCCAGACAATTAATTAGTATGTTTTCGGGTAATGATCCGAATCTTGTGCAGAGATTACAAGACGCTTTTCGCGCATTAACCAATGGAGTTATATTTGATGGATTGCGAAGTAACAGGCTCAAGTTTCAGGAGAATTTTGATAAGTTCACGACGGCTGTTAATGCTTTTCTTGCTGTGAGATAAATATATTATTGTATGGGTTGTAAATTGTACTTAGAATGATATGAAACACCAAATTGTATTAAGGTTTTGAAGGAACTGAATAAGTTAGGCATTTGGATGATTTACTATTTAGGTGTTAAGAATGAATCGGTTGGCATATGTGGTGGTTATAGCCCCACGTGCGAGTGAGACACCCATGAGTGAATGAGCGGTGCACATTCGTCATATCAGAGATGACTTGTACGCAGACATTTCTTTCATCTCAGACACGCTAGCTTAACAACAGTGTGATCAAATGCTAGGCTATTAAGAATAATGATTGAGTGAAAATTTGTGGTCAATTTTTTTTATTATAAAGAAAGTATTTGAATTGGTGGTACTAATTTATATTCCATAAGTAAATTTGCTTATATATTTTTATTATTGACTAAAATTGTGTAGTAATAATTTATTATTCTAATTTCTTGTAATAAAAATTATTTAAAAAGTTTTTACATAAGTACTGTTAGAGTTGTAATTAGATTTTACAATAATGAGTACTTATTCAAAATCGATTTATACAACGAATAGTCATCGTTGTCCATTAAAGTGAAATTGATAATCGGTTAATTAGTGTGTTAATTGGTTAGTTTTTTAAAATGGTTTCTCTTAAACAAGATCTTTACCTAAAATATTTAAAATTTAAAGTATATGTTGATATATTAATAAGAAAATACACTATATTGCAAGAACCTACAACAAAAATTTTATTACTGTATATCTCAAAATGACGTTTTTCTAGATACATTGTGTTGGTTTTGCATGGTGAAGCTGTAGTCATTTATATATAGTTCAATTCCGTTTTCATTGTACATGAATGATGTATTCGTATTGATATATTAAAATCGATACCCTAACAGTACTAACTTGAAGAAATTCTTTGTGTTTTTTCTTTAAAATAGTTCGTAAGTTTGCTGATCCCTCCTTGGGCTGTGTCGAAGTAACTGTTTATTGGATTTGTATCGTAGCTTATTAGCTTCATAATTATACATTTAGTTAAGATTTCTGACTGAAACTATTATATATTAATCTACCTTTTGTTTGTCGGTTTGCTTTGTTTTGTTTTTAAAGGAATAAAAATTTTAAATGTGGAATGTTATGTACAAATAGGATTTCGGTTAGAAAAAAATAATATTCAGTTATAATCAAATTAATATATATATATTTGTTACTGGTTCGAATTGGAGTTGTTTACGAGTGAAATGTTTGTTTCTTAGTATTAAGATATCTATCTGATATTAATGTACTCCACATTATTTGAGGAAAATCGTATGGGTAATAAAATACAGTACCACGGCGAAATATTACAATACGAAGCAGTAGCGTAGCTAGGTAACCAAAGGCCCTGGGGCAAAAAATAAACTAGGACCCCAACTAAACTATATACTAAACTAAGAATAGGGAATTCCCCGCAATTTTCAAACAAAGATGTTCGAGACTTGTTCGGAATACCTCTGTATTCTTTAAATAAGTTGCCATTATTAAGGTCGCGTTCTTGGAATCTAGTTTATTTAATGTGGAAAAAAGTTTCACTAGTTCAGTTTATAATTTGTACGTCGGGGTTCTGCCCCGTCTAATCCCTTAGTAGCTACGCCACTGATACGAAGCTATATATATAGATAAATAAAAAAAACAGACAGAATGACTACTGAGTCGGTATCATCCCTTCGAGTTGGTATTATCAAGACTAGTATGGGGTCATTCAAATATTACGTAAGCGCTTGAGGGGGGCGGGGGAGTCTGCTTTGCTTATTTTTGATGACATGGTGGGTGGGTGTGGGGGGGGGGGGGGTCGATATCGTGATTACGTCAGCAATTATATCAATAAAAAAAAAGAATACATACAAGAAAAATGCATATAGGTACCGATGATTACGTAAGCATGGGGGGGAGAGGTTTGCTTACTTTTGCTGACAAGGGGAAGGGGGGGGGGTAAATAATTGTAAAAAATCTGCTTACGTAATACTTGAATGGCCCCTATCTTACTAATAAAGTAAATATTAAAATATCCATAATCTCAAGGTTTCTTTCAAACGAAATTTAAAATATGTTTAATAATAGTAATATCTTGAAATGGATTTCGATTTAATCTTAAAGATATTATGAATAGTGGAAATGAGAAATTTGCTCGCCTGTAAGTGGTAGCGTACAGTTGTCAGAGAGAGAGAGCTTGAACTATGACCCTGTTATAAGTTGTATGGTGGGATAGCAGCCAATCGGAGAGGGCAGAGAGAGATGCAAGGTCAATTCAGTGTTCTCTCTCTCTCTCTAACAATCGTACGCGATCCTGACTAGCTTGATCCTTTATGGATTTAGTACAGATTAATTTCCTAGCGTATTCCTCATTATTGAAATGAAAGATTTTTTCACTTTAATACATACAGGCAGTTAACAAATAGTGGAGGAACTGCGGTGGTAATGTATAAAATTATAATATACTTATGTATGGTGCCATGAATGTTTTGATATGAGGGCGAATGGCCTAACTATACAGGGTGCTCCTCATTATCAATACAGTTTGTTACGGAGCTTCGATGGGATTGTGATTTATGTAGATGCATCATTATTTGTAATTATTAATATCAACAAGGAGTTTATTCTACATTATAAAGTTAGGAAATTATTCTTCTAAGATATTTATTGTGTAATAAAATCTATGTGTAATTGTGAAGGATTTTTTAAAAATATTAAAAGATTTAATTTTTGAACGAAGCTTAGGTGAAAGCAAAGTTTTTAAATTGTACATTCATTTTATTATACAATATACAATGTAAATTATATTCCGTCATTTGAATTTTTCTCTTTATAAATCTATTGTATAGAATTTATGAGTAAATAGAACAGAAAGATTCGTAGAACGTACCATCAGTAAGGTATTTATTATCCTAGATTGACACTTGTATACACAGATAAATAAATAGGGACGGTGTTGCCTGTTGAAAATGTGATTACTACTATTTTCGATTTTTTTTCGTTTTAACTAATTGTAAATTCATACCAAAAGTGCTTTGACCAATTATGTATGTAGTATTACAGTACATATTCGTTTCCATAAAATCCGTGTATGTAATTGACCCTAAAAACGAGGAACATATTTTGCAGACAATGCTGGATATTAAATTCTTTGTCATTTTCTAAAGTAATTCACAGCAATATGTATATTGTAATCAATGCATTAACATATGAAACATAATCCCGTTTACAACTGTTTACTCGTTTCGTGCTTGTTTTTTGCGAAATGACAAATTGTGCACGTAATTACTAATCTAGTTTTATACACCTCCGCTTACATTGTATAGTCACATATGAATCTGCTTCCTTTGGCCGTAAAGCTTAAAGCAACTAACTTTTGGTTTCTTTATTAGATGGCGGTTGTGAATTGAAATATACTCTCTTTTATAAATTTTTCAAATATATTGTGAAATTTTAATTATCTGTTGCCACATTGAAAAAATGTGAATTCTTACTTAATAAAGTGACCGAATTTGGTAGCTAAACGTTGATTATATAGAAGTTTAATTATTTTAATAGGATCGTATTTCTTTATCGTATATTACTGAAATACATCGAAATTCTGGAAATGAGCCCTAAAGTTTCATTTGAGCTGTCTTCCCAATAATATTATGTTTTGTATAGCTAAAACGTTTCATTGTACAAGAAAAAAACTAGTCACAAAGAGAGCAAGAGATGTAGCAGGTATTAATTTAATGTTTGTGTGAAGTAATTTTTCATAAGTTCTGTAAATTCTGCCGAATGCATGTTTATATATTTTATTATATTGATGTTGTCATGTTAATTCGTCTCATTATCTCTACAATGTGCTTTATAAAAAGCGTGAGCTAATATATAAGTTAGCCTTTTCTGATTGATTCCTGCTAAAAGTCGGAATATATTCCATCGTCATATTATAACAGATCTTGCAAATGTTCTGGATGTGTTTTCAGATTTATCTCTAGTTATTTCTTGAATATTCAAATAAAATATTACTTTTATAAATGTTGTTTTAATAAATAAAAAATCGTCCTTTCCGAATTCTTTGTCAGAGCGTTGAATTTTACGCAACGGCGTAAAGTGTTCATCGTATATTTTAACTGCCGATAGAATGCTTTAGGACACTGGCTTCATACAGTAATAACAGTTACTTATAATAGTCCTTGAAATTATTCTATTTATAGTTAAAATTTATGAATCACTAGAGTTAAACTCGTACTCAACCTATGGTTTTTGAACGTATATACAATTGTCATTACATTATATGTCAGTTTGCGTGATGGGATAGAAAATTAATCTTTCGGCTTTATTATTGTTTGTAAATGTGTAATTGGTGTCTGTTTTATTAAATAAATTATTTTATGCGATATGACGGTGGTCGAAAATGATAATGTTGGGCAGTCAGTGTCATCGACCACTACGAGTACCACCTTTGCTAAACTAAAAAACAATATCAAAGATGTTTTTAAGGGCAGAGTGTTTTTAGGTCGTTACATCGAGCGGCGGCTCGCAGATAAAATTGGTTATCGAGACGTGGTCTTATTAAGCGAAGCCGAGGTACAGCTAAAGAAAGATTTGCTTCAAGCGAAGCATGATTTATGTTCATTAAGTGACAAAATTTGGATTGGCATAACAGACACAACTGGTATGGGTCTAAGTAAATCTGGTGTTTGCATATGGACTGAAATAGATTACGAGCCATTTGGGCCTTTCTGGTTTCAAATTAAAAGTGTTACATTTAGAGAAAATGAAGTTATTCTCAAAGTGAAATGTATAAGGCACATAACTGATGCATATTTAGAAATTGAGCCTTTGTTGACACAAGGAGTTAAAGCCGACACGAATAACACATCACAATCTTTTACAAAAAGTCAAGAGTCAGTGCAAGAAGCAGTGAATACATTAAAAAGTATATTTTCATTACAAAATATAATAGATATAATAACATTTGTATTTGCATTCATTGTAGTTGTCTGTACAGGCGGCATTGAATTTATTTACTTTTTGGGTAACTTTGTATTGGCATTGGTAAGGGAATTGTCAAATTTTGTTAATAATGCTACTCCTGGATTTCTTGGAATATTGGATTTCCTTTCGAAAATTGTAGGCGGTTTATATATATTGATAGCTATGTTTTTTAGAGAAAATGTCCGACCTCCACCAAGGAACCCTAGGATGATTAAATATACTAATCGTAACAACCAAAATAGTTTTGATGGACAATTTGATTAGAAATGACAAGTTTAATATTGTAAATCAGTAAAATCCTTTTGAAACTTCTTGTAATATACACCTGTATAGAACAGTAAGTTTATTATAGAAACACAATTATGACTTGCTCATATTTATTTACTTTTTTATTACTTTACATTTACGATATAGACTTATTATTACATAATAATATTAATTATAAAGATCATAAATATTTTTTTATTTATTATATCTTCCAAACAAATAGTATTATAGGTTATTGCTTGTTTTAGTAAAATTTAATGTCTTGTTTTTTTTTTATACACATGTGAAATAATAATACTGACACTTTGTAAAGTCACTTTAATTTATAAACATTCCTTTGTGTTTGCAAGCTTTTGTTAATTAGACCTCTGTAGCTTATCGTTTTTTTTAAATCCACTTTGGCATTGTAGCCATTGGGGCCAAGGCTTTCAACAAAGTTTGTGAATAATCTCAAAAACTATGTAAGGATCATTATAGAAGTTGAGTTGAGCATTTATAAATATGTGCCTATTTATTTTCAATGAATAATTAGCAACTATATTGATGTTTTAGCTTACAGTAATGCCCCACTTTACGCGAGGGATACGTTCCGGAAAAAATCGCGTTAACTGAAATTCCCGCGACCATAGAGAAGTTGATGGCTACATTATGTTCATACGCACTCTTTCGCGTAATGCGGGGCATTTGGGCGCGAAATTTGAATAGTGGAAACGCATAACGGGGTCGCGTAAAGCGGGGTATTATTGTATTTAAATTATTGTGGGTGGTAAAAAAATTAATTGTGGGGTTAGCATTAAGAACTGGTCATTGGTGGTGGATTGTTTCAATTCTGAGATACAAAAATCGTTATTAATCAATTTTTTTCCAAAAAATACGCTGTTGGCTGTTATATTTAAATTAAAATTGTTTAACAATATAGTTTCGTATTTTCAAGATATTTTATATGGATTGACTCTGCAATTATTATTTGTAGATTTATTACAAGCTGTATGTTGGTGGAGTGGAGAATTGATCTAAATAAATATGGCTGTGTTAAAATATTTGTATACATATAGAATAGAACAATGATTGATTCCTATTTTGCTAACTTTCCAATAGACTGTTTTAAAGTTTGGTTTTTTATTAAAATTTAAAACCACAATCATGTCATCTCGGTTGAATTTTTGTGAAAAATATAAATTTATAATTTATTAAAAACATTCTCATACTTTGCACATTTTTAAAGCCTTTGATTAATAAATAAAAATTCTCTAAAGCTTTATTTCTGTCATATATTTTTAGATATACATTTTGCTTATTGTGATATTATTTAAATAAATTTTTATCTATGTCTAACATCTGTTTCAATTGGGACTATTATGGCGGCTTTTCTACCTGAAATAATTATCTATTTGAGTGCCCTTAATAATAAACTTTAATAAAGTATAAGTAGGTGATAAAAGTAAATATTAAAACTGGCTGCAATGTGTTAATAGTAATTAAAGAAAAACTCCCTTACTATCTCTGGAACTATGTGTCTTAAAAGATGCAATAGCATTTGGTATTTTAGTGAATTCAATTTCATTAAGTTTAATAGGCTTCTCCATATCAGCTTGGCTATCTTGGCATTTTGTCAATTTGGTTTCTTTCTACAAAATAATAATATATAGTTTTATATAAAACTACACTTAACCCTTTGTTGGGCGCGGCCGATCTCACAGGCACAGCAATTATATATAGGTTCTATGAACTCTTTTATGACGTCTTTTAGTTTTTAATCTGATTTAAAATGAAATAATATTTTTTTCTGTAACTTTTGAATAAAATTTAATTCTAAACATTCCAATAAAAAAGATTGATTTTGATTTACATCTTAGATTTAATTAGAAAAAAGTTAATCATCAATCAGTTGAACCCGTCGAGCACACCGCGTCCGATCTAAGGAGTTTTTGGGGGGCGTCCGACGAAGGGTTAAGCATATGATGAATATAGTGGTAATTGTAAAAAATAATTGGGAAGTATTAGAAATTAGAGTAATTCATTTTAAACTTACAGTTGTTTCATTAGGTTCTTTTTGTGGTAAAATATTATCTAATATAATAGTAATAAGGATATTAATTCCGCTGACATCACGATGTAATAGTTGACGAAATAATTCCAAAATGCTATGCATTTCTTCTTCCAATTCTTTTTTATTATAGTCTGAAAGGCTGATGTTGCGTAGGATTTCCAAATGTGACAGTATTTCAGTTTGTGTCATATTCTGTACGTTAAATTTTAATCGTTGAATAACTCTCCTGGCCATACCTGTAATAATATTAATTAATTATATTCCGCTTATCGGCATTCATGAAAGTGGGAAGGAAGTACATAGGATTGCTCCAGACTTGCAAAGGCTACTTAATATCTGAATTTTATTGTACTGAAATGTTTACAAAATTATGCTAATATAATTTTATCTTCGTATATTATTTATAGCAAATCATATCTTTCATGCGTAAATTACCATTGAAGGCGAAATTATGTGATTAAAACAATTTTAATGAAACATTCACAGCGCTAACATAGAGTATGAAATTTAACAGCCCACACGAGTTGACTTGAAATGGCAAATCTAAAATGCATTATACGCATAGTATGTAAAAGTTTTTTAAATTCATTTACCATGTTTATAATTAGAAGATTCCATCATTTGAACAACCCTCGTTGTATCAAACCCAACTGGAATTAATAATGCGTTTAAAGTTCGCTTCAACAATTCCAAAGTTCCTATATCTAATTTCAGTGCTTTCTTGCGTATAGTTTTATTAATTTCATCAAATAATCTCGAATTTAGAGTCATATAATATTTTCCTTTGTCTACTAATGATAACTCATGTATAAAATTAGCTGCTAACGCCTGAAAAAAAGGTGGATAAGTAATTAATTTGCGTTGATATAACTGGTTTCGTCAAAATTTGTGCTACAAGCAATTCATTATTTATTTTTAATAAAGTGCAGACCTGTAAAACAAAATCTTGATCGTTGTAACAATTGTGTGTCCAAGATAGACAATGTCTGACAAAAGAATAATCTTCAAATATATTGAAAATATCAGCGAACGCACATGCATCTGCTATTTTTGTTTTTTGTTTGCCCAATGAAGTTGTGAAACCCTAAAAATTATAATGTCTATCAATGTACGATTTCTGCCTTTTGCAAATAACGTATTTTTATAGGTATCAAAAGAATACATAATTAATTTAAAATACTAATTACTTAAAAAAATCGATCTCTAATTTCAATAAAGAAATTAAGATTTACCTCATTCAAAAATGCCAAAGCATTTTTTGTATAATTTGCCCCTAAATATAAAATCTTTTTTACAGTTTTCATATTCTTTACAATATTTCCCATTGTAGTGATTTTATGTTTAGAATTACTCTCGTTGAAATGCATCATTAAGTCGTTGTAGGTAGTCCGGTTTAGACATTGGCACTTTCCGGTTAGTCGGTCATATATTGTGCACCTATCATTTTCATCATCATCGTCGTCGTCACTCTACAAAGTAATGTAATAAAGTCCACACTTAATAGTGCATATTACGGTGGTAAGAGGCTCGGTCCCTACTTACATCCTCATGATGCATAAATAAAGCTTTGCAATTTTTATTTTTCGACGAATTTGAAGGATAAACCTCAATTTGCAAGTTCTCTACAAGTCGCAACAGTTGTTTAGTGCTTTCTTTCAGACTAATAGAGTCCTGCAATGTAAAAGATTTAAAATATTAATAATATTTTAAACTCCTAAATATATAATTTACTTATTTGTGTACTGACCGAATTTTTCTTGTCGATAGATCGATGGTTGTAGCTTTCTTCCATTTTTAATACTATTGTATTATTTTATCTCATAAAATGTATTTATTTATCCTATTAGAATTTGAAACTAACTGAAATACTGCCCAGAAGCCGCCATGTTTTCTTCTATCGGTGTTGTTTCATAAAAAGAAGCCTAATGTAGCCTGGTTTTAAATTTTTATTGTCATCGAATATAAAACTCGTTTATCTATCTGGATCACGAACCAATTATCCCAAGTAGATGAATTTATGGGATGTAACTATGGATCAAGAGCAATGGTGGTATCGTCTAATCAAATTGGTATTGTTCGCTTTATTACTTAGCCAATAAGGATTAATTAATTGATGAATTATTAAAGTTATTTTCTAATTAATAGTTCGAGAACTAAAAAGTGTAATGTTAGTGCCATCTCAGAATAGTTATTAATTTAGGATATTTTTTAAAAGCTTTGCCACGTTCTGTAGAAAAACTAGATAGTTATTATTGTCTGTGGCCAGTGTAATTTTATTTGTCTTTGCCGTGGGCCGCTTTCTTTCGCAGTTCATGATAGTAAACAAAACTTTAAAAGTTTTTTTTAAAATATAAATACTTTAATGTTGTGTTAATTGTATGTTCGTAAATTGTAATATATTATGAATTCATTCGACAATATTGTTAACTATGAGAGTCCTTGTGATACCGACAACGATTGGGCATCTTCGGATAGTTCAAAATATTCTGATACAGAGAGGTATTTATTCCCTATTTAATTGTTATTTTATTAATCTTGTTGAAATTAATATACAACTCACAATATAATGCAATACACTATACGAAGTACATCTCTCTTTAAAATGAGTTCATTCTTATTTTAGTTCAGTGCCCGAATGGGATTCTGATGTAGAAGAGGACGGAGAATTGGTTTACATTAAAATTAGGACACCAGCTGAGAAGACGGACAGCGGCAAGGCTCCGTTGTTGGAAAATTGTGAATCTTTCAAGTTAAGAAATGATTTTAAAAGAACATCTACAAGAAGATCTACAAAAGGTTAGTTATCTGGAGTACACTAAATTTTAACCCGACGTAACACAATTATAATATACGTCCATCTAAATAATCATTTCAGGAAGACTATTTAAAGTTTTAAAACCTCGAAAATCTAAAGATGTTTTTGGTAAAAATGGGAACGGGGAAAGCAGTGAGAGTTCAAAAAATATGATTAAACCAAGTGAAGATAATAGTGCTGTTGTTATTCAGGTAAATAATATTTGAAATTTTAATTGTAATTTTTATGTCATTTGCAATACAAACTGAAAAGTAATTATAATTAAAAAGTCTCCCTGTGACCACAATGCCACAATTAAATTATAGGTACAAATTATATTATTGAATAGGCCAAGACAACTCTATCATAAATCAATAGATATGCTTAACAGGCAATATGACTATTTAAGTCAATTAACAATTGTTATAGACTGGAGTGTTAACTGTTGTCCACAATCCACAACTTATATATTCCTTTCCATAAGTACCTTCCATCTATTCCAAACCATCACACATAACAATAACATAAATAAAAGCATATTTTTGTGTCACATGTATAGATAAATATATTAAAATATAATTGTAATGTAATCCCATTACAGTACATACATATAAAGCATTTATTTATAAGAAAAATAGTTACAATTTATTGCCCTGGCGCTGGTATTGGTTTGTCTCAGAGATGCACATCCATTTTACACATCTTATTGAATATTACAAAGCAGAGATAAATAAATGAATAGTTGTAAATTTTCAGGTAAAAAGAAACATGTTATGCAACAGTGAAAGAAATTGCCAAATTGAAAAACATTTTGGTATCAGCATAGAGACAGAATCTGATGGCAAATCTCTAATAGTATCTCATGTTTTACCCGAAGCTTTATCATTGTACGGTTCAAAAATAGATAAAGGATATAAATTGACTAAAGTAAATGGAGTAGACATTCATAGCTACAATGTTAGTAGTGTCCTAACAAGAGTATTAGAAGATGTGGAAAACCCGAAACTCACTTTTCAATCTCCATCAAAAGACAAATGGAATGTGGATATAGAAAAGTTATTGACTATGAAGACCACTGATGATTTTATACAAATAATCAAAGAGTCAATGTTTTCTGTTTTATATATTTGTTGTAATGATATGGAAATTGATAGCAATGATGATAAAGGGGTTTTGTATTGCTTCCCCCGGCCGTACAATCAAAATTTTTTATATAATACAAGAGGAGCTTATGTAACGTTAAACCATTTAATTCCAAAATCATTAGGAACTAGTACACCATTGAGTTCAACAATTTTATTTAATGGGGAGCTTATGAATGTAGTTTTTGTAACTAATAAAAACGATTTATTCCTAATAGCATTTCCAAATAAATTAGTTAATTTATTTGCTGCTAAACAAGCTATACATGACATTTTCAGAGTTTTAGAGCTACTGTATGGAAGTTTAAAGAAAGCATTTACAAAGCCTCATAATGTACATAAACTTGATTGTTTGTTTGCGAGGATTATACTGTTATATTTAAGTAAAACCAATAATAATAAGTTGACAGTTATTAGTGAACATACTGTTAAGGATTATTGTTTTGAAGAGGCTTTGCCAACTGCTCATTCAATTACACTACCGAGGGAAGCGGTGATACAAATTGATGATGCAATAACTGAATTAGAGGCTGCTGATTATCGGGAATGGGTTTGTATATGATATCATATATTAATTGCAGTTAAATATAAAAAACTACTTTTATATATCATGCCATCATATTGTATAAATTTACATGTAGATTCGTTTATGATATTTAAGTGAGTTTATGTATGTGTTCTTAATACTATTTTTTAACACGCTTTTATTAGCTTGGGCTGTATGTATGTATGTAACGGAATCTTTGAGCATAATTTTCACCAATTTCCAGAAGTCTGATTAATTTGAATCTTTGCATACATATTAAGGATTGATGACAATGCAATAATTTAATAACAGTTTCCCATTATCCTTATTAGGACCGCCAGGATTTATAAATTCTTTTATAGATCCTGTGTAGTGGAGTAAAAGAGATAAAGCTAGCGCGCGTGTTTTTTCAGTTTTTTAAACTATTTAATTATTATTACTATTTTGATAATATTTTCATAATTTTCTTTTTACTATTATTACAGACAGATGACATAATGAATTTTCAACGGGTGTACACAGTTGTAGGTAGTTGCTTATATTATGAAGGACATCTCCTAAGTACACATCTGCAAGATAATGATCTCATAGAAATAAACGCTTTTTTAAAATTAAATGGAGTATTGAAATTAAGCACATTAAAGGATATTGAAAAACTTGTTATTTGGAAAGAAATTTTTATATATGAATTTAGGAATGGGAGTAATAATAACGAATATAGGTAATATATATTTCATAGGGTCTTTTTATTTACCTATATATAAGTTTGTATGGAATGAGCTTGCCTGTGATTGGTCATTTAAAAATCGTTTCATTTGTTCAAACCATTTCAATGGATGACATATAGCACATTGAAATTGATTGTGTTGTTGTATGTGAAAAGCGCTAACAAATACGAATGTACAATTAATATGTAGATTTTCTATTTTCTTTTGTTTTGTAGAATTCCAGATGGACGTTGGTTTCTTCTTATAGTAGGAAAAGGACGATTTATTTTAGCTACTATTATGGAAGCTGGCGGTTGTACTGAAGATGTGAGTTTGTTATATTATTTATAGATCAGGTTCATGTTTCAAAAACAAACAAAAAAAAGCTCACATTGGGGTGAAATACATTGATAATATGTGAATGTTTTAATCTACAGACAATAGCTGTAACAGCGCCTTCGCCATTTTATGTGGAAGAATGTGAAAGCTGTTTAGATTTATTATATGAAGTTGGCTTGGATAAGTTCCTATCTGCATGGTTAAAATCGAACACACGCCCTCAAGTTGAAATGAGACCTGAATGTCTCACCAAACACGGCAAGAAAATGCGCGATGGTAAATTAACTTTTATTATATTCAAGTGATTTGCGTTTAGTATATTTTTGGATATGTGATTTTTTCAGTAACAAAAGCAGACGCAACAAAAGCATCATCGAAACTACAAGATGCTCGTACAGATATAAAAAAGAGACACCATTCTTCTGAACAAATAAATTTAGGATCAAGTACCAGTGAGAATTCTATAAACAATTTTACAAATCATAATAACATGTACCAGTGGTATAATGGTGCACAGAAATATAGACATTCAAGCAATTTGGACATTAGTTATTCGGAAGATTCTAATAGTTTGAAGAGTAATAGGTAAGAGTCACATAAACTATGAAAAATATATGGTAGAATGGGATACAGTAATACCCCGCTTTACGCGAGGGATACGTTCCGGAAAAAATCGCGTTAACCCGCGACCATAGAGAAGTTGATGACTACATTATACACACTCTTTCGCGTAATGCAGGGCAATTGAGCGCGAAAATTGAATATCGCGTTATAGTGAAACCGCGCATAACGGGGTCGCGTAAAGCGGGTATTACTGTATTTATATTGTATAATAAAACACATTTTAGTGAGATAAGTGGAGAAGAACGTGTACAAGGTAGAAGAGCAGATAGAGAACAGAGAAATAGACGCGACTCCTCTGGTTCAGATTCCGATTGGGATAGACAGGTGAAATAAATTATTGTAATTTACATACATATAGTGAAGAAAATTTGGGTGCTTGTTACTCTATTGGTGAAAATAAAAATTAAACATTGTTGTTTTTTTTTTGTAGAATGGTAGTAGAGCAAGCGGAAGTTTAGACTTGTCTGATATAAGAAAATCTTTACTTGCTGATATAAATAGTGTAGCAGTACATAGGTTAGTATTTTATTAATCTTATGAAGTCAATTTATTCAGTATTGGATAGTCCAATATATTTGTTTTGTATTTTCAGAATAACAGCTGGAGATGAGAATGTACTATTTCATTTTGTACAATTAGAGTCTGAGAAAGGAGTTTTATTGGCACCTGTTAAGAATATTCAAGAAATATCCAATAGTATTTTGTATGAACATATTATGAAAGTCTTTAGGGCTGCTAGTACAAAAATTCATGTACTTTTACAAAATTCGATTAGGTAAATATGTTACTATGGCGTGTGTGAAGTTAACTCTAAACAGAAGCTGAAGTGAAGCATAAAAATGTAAATTAAAAACGAAAAATAAAAAACTAATATAGTTTAGTTCGAAATGTATTTCTTGTCTAATTTTAGTTATTGAAAATGATGCAGAAATGTGTCAATCTTCAATTTAATCAGATTCTTGTGTAATTGGGTCACCCTTTTATTTTGACAGGTTTAAAAAAAACATCACTTCAACGATCCCACTAAATAAAACTTTAGTTGCTGTTAAAGAATATGGTATGCTATTCCAAGTGCCTCAAGATGTTTTGAATAAAAGTGGTGTTAATAAAAAGCAGTCTGAAGTCTTTCAATTTTGGGTTGTTGGGTATGTTTTTTTGATCACATAACTATTTGTACTATAAAAGCAATAACGTATTATCATTTTTTCGTTCCACAGGTGCGTGTTTAGTGAGCCGGAACCTCGTGAGCTTTATATTTGTTATCATGAAAGTGTACCGCAAGATATAACAGAAATGGCTTATTTATTATCTTACTTAGAATGAATGAGTTCATAAATTTTATATTATTTGTAAGTCCAATTTCCGTCCAATTATAGTTGTAAACTAATCTTTTATATATATTTTGTATTAATAAACGTATTTTGTAAGAAATAACTGTTTTTATTTAATGCCTTGTATTATATATCTGCCACTTGCCAGTACAATATTGCTTAAAATTATATGACTGAAAGTGTTAGCGCGAGTTTCCGCTTTTCCGTTAACGTAGGTATCTAATTAAAAGGCACTGTACTCGCATGCAACTTAGTAGAGTAAAGTTGTATGTCATGGAAAGTTAAAAAGTTCAACCGATCTTGTTATCATGTATATAAATATCATTAATTGCAATATATATTTGAATTGATTTACGACTACACATAAACGTCAATACCTGCACCAAAATATTACTATTAAAAGCTTTAGACAATTAAACCCCAGGGCCTTAAAATAATAATATTTAAAAAAAAACCTAAAAATTGTTTGTTAATCTATGGCTAAATGGCGTCATTTCCGTCCGAGTTGTCCGCCGCACCCGATCCTCGCTAGTTGTTTGTGGTTTTGTCACATAATCGAGAGTAGCTGTGTTGTTTTCTGATAATTGCATTGAAAAGTGTTTGTGACGATGTCTGGATATAAATGAATTGAAATAAAAAGACGTGCACATAATCAGACCAATTTTCATTCAACATTGTGAAGTTTGACTTAACCAAAATGATTCCACAAGCGAACGTCGTGGTTCCACAATCTGTAACAACTCAACCTCAACAAATAGTTGGCGTATCTGGAAATGCTGTTATTCTAAAAATGGCTGATATTCCGCAAATATCTAGTGCTGGTAAGTGAACACATTTCGTATAATACGATGTATATTGAGATGAAGGCTTGCGGTTCTATTGTCAGAGTTTGTTTAGTTGAGTTTACATAACGAACGAAAATGTTTATAATTATTTTAAGGCTTATTGGAGTTAGCTCACAGAGAGTATCAGGCCGGTGATTATGAGAGTGCTGAACTCCATTGTATGCAACTATGGCGGCAGGATAGCACTAACACGGGCGTTCTTTTGTTGCTTTCCTCGATACACTTTCAATGCAGGAGATTGGATAAATCAGCACACTTTTCAAGTTTAGCTATTAAACAGAATCCTTTGTTAGCTGAGGCTTACAGGTGAGATCTTCTATAATAGATATTATCTTTGTACACTTATCTAATATTAAATAAAGAAATGTCCATGATAATTTGGCACTAAAATAATGTTAAGCATGATTAATTGCCTGCATTTTTACATTATAACGACTTGGCATTGACATTGACTCGATAAAATAATTAAAAACAACTGGAACTATTCCAACTGAAATTTGTAATGAAATGTATTTGTACAAACATAAATGTTCCTTTTTAAAACATGACTAGATGCTACGGTACAAAAGCATTTGCAATATAAAAACCGTTATGGTTGTAAAATAGTAAGTTCTTAGTTTTGTAAAAAGAAAAACAAGAGACCATTATTAAAAACACCATTATCAATAAGTAATATTTTTTCCAATCATTGATATGCAGTTTCTAAAATGATGATTTTTAATTTTAACCATCAAAAAGTTTAATGTATAGTAAATATGTCAAAATTGGAATCCATAGTTGCGTGCAAATGTAATAAATGTACATTCCTAAGTGCAAATCAATAAATAAAGCCTACATTTATCTTTTTATTAGGAATATTAAAGATAACCAATTCTACACAACGCAAATTTATTTGCATTTTTATTATAGGTTTATATTTCTTAAGTATTTATGTGGTCTGTAACAAACTAAAACTGTATGTTATTCTACAGCAACCTCGGTAATGTATTCAAAGAAAGAGGTCAGTTACAAGAAGCTCTTGAGAACTATAGACATGCAGTCAGATTAAAGCCGGATTTCATTGATGGTTATATCAATTTGGCTGCTGCTCTTGTTGCTGCTGGTGATATGGAGCAAGCCGTACAAGCATATGTTACAGCATTGCAATACAATCCAGTGGGTTATTTGTCTTATTACTTTTAAATATCCTAGCTTTGACCACATTCTTGATTTTAAGCTTGAGTGTATTCTATTAAGCAGAGTCAACTGCTGCTTCTTATTATATCTCAAGCTGATCTTAAAATATGTCTAAGTCACTTTATGTGTTTTAGGTTTGAAAGAACCATAGTTTTCTAGAATGGCTAACTGGTCTAATAAAACACTTTATATCACAATATTAATGTAGTTGACACAATATAGGTATCTATGTCATTGATTTTGACTGTCTATACTATACCAGTGGTTGTTCCCTAGGCATTCAGTGACCGAAGCACATATAATAAAGCTGCATTGGTGCTGACTGAGAATAAGTTAATCGTAACTGTCAAATTAGAGTTGAAATTAATATATCACTTTTCAAATAACATTTTATTTCGCAATTTAATAATTGTAACATTATTTTTCCACCAAACATTCCATCGATGGATAAGTATATGTTTTTTTTTTTGTTTGTTTATCTAACCACGCCCTATGGCCGACAATTGGACTTTATTGAATCAAGGTTAATGAAGCCATATCGCGAATTGTCCACACAATATCAAGTTACATATGACACAAGTCTTTTTCAATAGACTTTTTTTAAGTATATATTTAGAAAACCAAATAGTTATTCAAATGTCTTTATTGCATGTCACAATTATTATATATTCTAGTACTAGTTATTCTAATAAATTTATGATAAAGTCAATAGTATTTTTGTTAAGTTTTGAATACTTTTTCGTATTCGAGAGCTTATAAATATAAATGCGCAATTTCTAAATTGAAGTTCAGGTAGTGACATATAAACAAGTATTTCGTTATTAGCGTGTTTTTCCAGTCTTTGTATTTATACTCTACTTCCGGCGTGCTTATGGAAAAAGACAAATTAGTTGTCTCAATAAAAACAAAAGGTTACGAATTTAAACAATACAATAAAAATCTTTTTAATTTTTTTTTAAAACATGACTGCTAGCACTTCTAACAATTCTTCATCAAGGTCTTGTGGAAAATTTCATAATAGTTTGAGTTGCGACGTTATAATAAATAATATTGATTTAGTGAGGAAGGATTTGTTGGCGTATACACTAATTGCCGTATGTACTCGAACACGTGGCTGCTAGGTTGTTTCATGCGATCTTATAAAACGGTGACTACACGCCTCCTTGGACGGCGGACTTTATTATTATTTATAAATAAATCAAAATTGAGTCAAACATTTAATAATTCGATATTTTAATTTTTAATGGATAGATTTTCTATTGATAACTATAATGTGGCCTTCTTTATTATCACGTGTTCCTTTCCTTGTCTATAGCGGTACGCACACGTAGATACGCCATTGTTATAAATAAGATGAATCACCATCGCAGCGCTTGTTTCGTATAATAAACTGTTATGCAAATTATTATTTAATTTTCCGTTTAATTGAATACCGTATGAATATAAACATCTATTAAAACGATTTATGCGTACATATATGATAATCAGTGGTTGCCATCCGTTGTAAATCTATTTTCGAAATAGAGTAGGTACTTAAATATACTAAATATATACAATAATTCCAAAAGTAGATATAACTTGCGGTTTGTTTATTAAAGGAGAGATAGGGTAAATCTATGTGAATATTTTAAAATAAAAATCCGCATGAATACAGAAATGGCAATGGGTCGATTGACATTGGTAAAATTATAAAAACAATTAATTCTCTGTTAAACTATTCTGAAATCAATAAAAACCCTGACCTGGAACAAATGTCTGTTTATTTATTTTATTAATATTGTATTTTTATAATAAGTCCCTTTCGTTAATTAATTGAATTAAAATAAAATAGAATATATTTTTCAGGATCTTTATTGCGTCCGAAGTGATTTGGGTAATCTGCTAAAAGCTCTTGGACGTTTAGACGAGGCGAAGGTAATGCTCGTTATAATATCCATTAATTTAGTTTGTCTCATAAGGAAACAGGATCGTTTGTGTTTGATTTTCTGATGGTATCATAATCGATTATTTATGCTCTGTTGTTATCAAGCATTTGGCGTTGGCGTAATGTGTATTTTTTTGGGCATTTGGCGTCTATGCATTAGAAATGGTAATGATTTCAGATGTGTTGTTGTTTATTGCGTATGTTTGGAGTAACTAAATATTATTGTATATTATTTGTGTGTATTGTCGTTTTGAAATCACTACCATTGTTTTCAAGGGCGGTGTAGGTGACGTTTGTCGCTTACATTGCTCTCGTTATATTTCACAATATTAAATGTCATGATTTGATTTGTGAGTGCAGTTTGCGTACATTATGTTTTTTTCGTACACACTTTCAGCATAACATTTTAATATAATATTTTATTTTAGTTAATGAGTAATACTTTTGTTTATAAATGCAATGTTATACTGAAGGTTTGAAACAGAGTATATTAATGTAATAATTGTAAACGTTTTGATTGCATTATTGGCCATCCTGTTTCCTTTCTTTCTTCTTTACATTATACTTCTGCTTGTAGTGTAATATTTCTTTTCATTGCAACGGAGGATCTAATATCACTAGCAATAACGTGGTAGAGATTAGCATTATTATATAAAATCATTCATATTTTAAGCCTGTCTGATGTATGCATACTGCTGTAGGTGCAACGACCGATCCTCCGATAGATAACGTTTGCCATGAGAATTGGGTACAATCTTGTTTCCACTGAAAATCGACTAATTGTGTTATATTTTCACAAGGTGTTGTCTGGTAAGACAGTAGGTGTCAGCTCGCGGGTTTGGGGCGGCGATGGTGTCTGCGGTCTCAGGTAACGAGTGTCATCGCGGGAAGTGCTAAGCGTCCACACATGGTTTGCATTTCCTTGTGATGTCTGTTGCAGTTTGCGTAGCGTAGCTTTGTAGGGCAATTGGCGTATAGATACTGCATATGCAATGCGTACTTTTCTACCAGCAACTTGCGTAATTCCACGACTCCTCATTTTTGTCTGTATTTATTGTTATGATTAACTCGAGTCAATACATTGATGTTAAAATTTGTGTCTTTTGTGTAGGCATGTTACTTGAAGGCTATAGAGACGAGACCGGATTTTGCAGTGGCGTGGAGCAATTTAGGATGTGTGTTCAATGCACAAAGTGAAATATGGTTGGCCATACATCATTTTGAGAAAGCTGTGGCCTTGGATCCTAATTTCTTGGACGCATACATTAATTTGGGAAATGTGCTGAAAGAAGCGAGAATTTTTGATAGGTTAGTAGATCACGGCACTATTGTTTCAATCGTTATCTTATCTCTATTAAATTTAGACAAAATACATTTACTGAGGCGCATATAACTTTATCCTTTATTTGGATTATTACAGGGCTGTAGCAGCATACCTTAGGGCTTTGAATCTGTCTCCCAACAATGCAATAGTTCATGGAAATTTGGCATGCGTATATTATGAACAGGGACTTATCGATTTGGCGATAGACACATACAGACGGGCTATTGAGCTACAACACAACTTCCCAGATGCCTATTGCAATCTTGCCAATGCCCTCAAGGAGAAGGGTCAAGTTGTTGAATCTGAGGAATGTTACAACACAGCATTGCGTCTGTGCCCGTCTCATGCTGATTCACTTAATAATTTGGCGAATATTAAGCGAGAACAGGGTTATATTGAAGAGGCTACTAGACTTTACTTGAAGGCTTTGGAGGTCTTCCCTGAATTTGCTGCTGCTCATAGCAATTTGGCTTCTGTCTTGCAACAACAAGGTTTGTCTAACATCTTTTACAAGTCTCAATTAACATTGTTATTGAGTTAGTACAATACTATATGGGCAAGCAAAAAATCCTACTCATAACATATTTGCTTTGCAGGTAAACTAAATGAAGCCCTCATGCACTACAAGGAAGCTATACGCATCCAACCTACATTCGCGGATGCGTACAGTAATATGGGAAACACTTTAAAGGAAATGCAAGATGTCGCTGGAGCATTACAATGTTATACGCGCGCCATACAAATTAATCCAGCTTATGCTGATGCACACAGCAACCTTGCCAGTATTCATAAAGATTCTGGAAATGTACCAGAAGCAATACAATCGTATAGGACTGCTTTGAAACTAAAACCAGATTTCCCTGATGCATATTGCAATTTGGCTCATTGTTTGCAAATTGTATGTGACTGGACTGACTATGAAGCTCGGATGAAGAAATTGGTTAGCATTGTAGCTGAACAATTAGAGAAAAACAGATTGCCATCTGTGCATCCTCATCATTCAATGTTGTACCCATTAAGTCACGATTTTAGAAAGGCCATTGCCGCGCGTCATGCTAACCTTTGCTCTGAGAAGGTGCAAGTACTGCACAAGCCAGCTTATAAGTTTAATCGTGATTTGCAAGGGAGGCTGCGTATCGGTTACGTCAGCAGTGACTATGGCAATCATCCTACTTCGCATCTGATGCAGTCTATTCCAGGATTGCATGATCGCTCTAAGGTCGAAATATTCTGTTACGCACTCAGTCCTGATGATGGAACGTCATTCCGTTCTAAAATAGCGAGAGAAGCCGAACATTTCATTGATTTATCTCAAGTCCCGTGCAATGGGAAGGCGGCTGACAAGATTTACAATGATGGAATACATATTCTTGTTAACATGAACGGATACACCAAGGGGGCTAGGAATGAAATATTTGCGCTGAGACCTGCGCCTATTCAGGTCATGTGGTTGGGTTATCCTGGAACTAGTGGCGCTAATTATATGGACTATTTGATAACTGATGCTGTGACGTCACCCTTGGAATTGGCGAGTCAATACAGCGAAAAGTTGGCGTATATGCCGCATACGTTCTTTGTCGGTGATCACAAACAAATGTTCCCGCATTTACAAGAGCGTTTAATTTTAAGCGACAAAGTGAGGTCGCATAATAATTTGGGCAGTGTTGCCGACAATGTTGCTATAATTAACGCCGCTGATCTATCACCTTTGGTTGAGAATACAGAAGTTAAAGAGATTAAGGAGATAGTGCGCGCAGCACGACCTGTCGAGATATCGTTGAAAGTTGCTGAGTTACCAACGACAACACCCATTGAAACTATGATTGCTTCGGGACAATTACAGGTAAAATCTATTTTATGTATTATTATGCTTTTAAAAATATTGTGTTTATTATATTAAGTTTAAATGTTTAATTTTTAGACATCAGTAAATGGCGTAATACTACAAAATGGTTTAGCGACGACCCAGACTAATAACAAAGCTGCTACGGGCGAAGAAGTTCCACAAAGCATTGTCATAACATCGAGACAACAGTATGGTTTGCCCGACGACGCTGTTGTATTCTGTAACTTCAATCAATTGTACAAAGTCGATCCCTTAACGTTACATATGTGGGTTCACGTGTTGAGACATGTGCCAAACAGCGTACTGTGGTTGCTGCGATTCCCGGCTGTTGGAGAACCTAATATACACGCAACTGCTCAACAACTTGGTAAGTATTCTCATTTTAGTGAAAAATAAGCATTATCGCTTTATATGCCTTACGACACTAAAGATGGCGGTAATTTCAAAATACTACGACATCTTCGTTGGAAATTTTAGGAAAGATTCTATGCATTTTTTTATTTAACTGGGTTTCAACGTAACCATTTTGTTTGATAAATAATAAAAAAGGAAGAAATTAAATAATAATTAAGTTAACAATAACATTACACAAATAACATTTTATTTATTTTAGGTCTTCCGCCAGGACGTATAATATTTTCAAATGTAGCGGCGAAAGAGGAACATGTTCGTCGTGGTCAATTGGCTGACGTGTGTTTGGATACACCTCTATGTAATGGACATACAACTAGTATGGACATATTGTGGACTGGGACGCCTGTTGTGACATTGCCTGGAGAAACTCTGGCTTCGCGGTACGTTTTTTAAAATGATGTTTGAGATATATTCGGTTTTTTTTTAATATTAAAAATATATAATAAAAGTGAATACGAGAGTGATTGTATGTTTTGTTTTAGTGTTGCCGCATCGCAGTTGAATGCTCTCGGGTGTCCAGAATTGATTGCCAGAACGCGGCAGGAATATCAAGACATTGCGGTCAGACTTGGCACTGACAGAGAATAGTAAGTATTCGAATTTAGGAGTTCGTATTTACTTATATAAATACCTAGTTGGTACGCCCGTGTGTTACGCATTTGTCCTGGATTTGATTTTTGATCAAAACATATAAATAAAAAGTATCTGGTTGGGATCTGACTTTGTCCTGATATCTCTAGTATTATGTTTCTAAGTGTAATAATGTATGTATAATAGTATTGTATCTATTTATTTCCTTTTATTTAGATTTAAAGCAAAAAAATTAAGTAACTAGCAGATGTTTTAAAAATTGGGCAGGAAATGCAAAGAATAATGTATGTATGTATTAAGGAGTTGAAATGTTTTTATTTCCAGTTTGAAGGCAATCCGTGCGAAAGTATGGTCGGCTCGCACTACCAGTCCGCTGTTTGATTGTAAAGCCTACTCCAATGGTCTAGAGATGCTGTACACGCGGATGTGGACTAAACACGCACGAGGAGATCGACCTGATCACATACAGGCCGTGAATCTGTAATAACAAACGATCAGTGTATAGTAGTACAGTTGCGATCTCCCCGTTTTCTTTAATACGAAATTGATTGTTTTATAAAAAAATCATGTTAAATTATAGTATAAAGAATATTGGTTCATACCTTTGTATTAGTACTAGAATTATAATACTCAAAATGTAATTAAAATCGTATTAGATGAGAACGTAGGAGGTAGTGGGACTTGGTGGGTTTTGGTGCTGCCGTGTCGAGGTTTCATGGACTTTGTGGTTGTAAAAGACAGCCGTGTGTACTGGAGACGCAAACTCAGTAGTCGCAAATGAGAAATATCTGTAACTGAAATAACTGAACGCGAAAATCAAATGTCGTTTTGAATTTGTATAATTATGATAGATTGTTTTCTGAAGGTGTGAAGTAGTGGCCTTTTAATTTTTTTTTTTTGTTTTTTTTTTCTTTTATCAAACTTGGTTTAGCATAGATATCAAATAGACAAAATCATAAAAGATTATGGATTAAAACTAGCAATAGGTTCGGCTAGGATGATGATTAAACTTTTTTTTTTTAAATTCGCTTTTAGCTTATTATTGTGTAATTTTTTTTTTTATATCAGACTTAGAAAAGGTATCATGTGGTAGTCAGCGTGTTAAATAATAATTTATGTGGTATTTACATTTGCTCAATTTTTTGAGTTCCATGAGCAAGAGTTACAAAAATCTTTTAATATAAATAATTTTATAAAATAATTTTGTCTTCCTAGTGATACATATTTAAAATCTCCTAATAATACTTTTTAAGATCTTGCTTTCACTTTTGTGGGTTTTTACATTTCTACATGCAAATCAGGCGTGTGACCAGCGCAACGTAATTAAATTAATCGCGAAAGCGTCACACTCTAGTCAGTTTAAATAAAAAATAATGAAACAATTTTTTCTATAAAATCAATTCTTCCATTCAAATTTTCCTTTTAACTTAATAGGCTAAGAATTTTAACTAATAAACTATTGTAGGAAAGTCTATTTTTAAAGCAATAACGGAGTAGTGATGTATTTTTTTTAATATTGTATTTTAAGTAATATTTAGACGAAAGTTTCGTTACATTGAATTGCCACTTGACGATGTCCATTGACGCATTGTATTAAAACAGTAATATTTTTAACTAAATAGGGGTTTAATGTAAACTTAATTAGTATCTAGTATTTAATATCGGACTGTATTGTAATTAGGCTCTTAGATTATGTTATTTAATGTTTTTGTTATAAAGGTATGAATGTATTTGTGCTTTTTTGTTAATTTTTGTAGTGTTATTACGAATTTTTTCCTTAGAACATCGAATGTCAAATTAGTGATTGAATTTAGTATGTGAACCCTGGAGTAACTGATGGATTTTTGGAAGCGGAAAAATATAAATTGTAACACTTTGTGTACTCCAGGGTAGATTACTAGAACAGTGGGAGCTACCAGTTTTAAATTCACTTTTGGCTAAAATTATATCTCGACTTTTTGTCTTATACTTAATAATGTAGTTTAGGTATTGCATTTTCACTTATAAGGAATTAAATTGCTTCTTTGTATTATTATTGTAATGTTAATGAGGATCTACTTATCTACTTAATGCTATATAAATGAGTGTTTTCGTAAGAGAATTAGTAATATTGCCAGTGCAAGTATGGCGACGTAAATGTAATTGTGTAATTGCAGCTCGATGTAAACGTTAGAATATAATAATAAATAATCCAAAGAAATGGTTGTTCTTTTATTTTGCACGACTTTACGGAACTACAGATGTATGAATTGTGTTCCTTGATTTATGCTATGTCATGTAAGAATACCATAAGGAAGGCGGAAAGAGTTCACTGATTTCTTTGCGCTTGCGATTGTACCCTGGTAGCGATCACGGAATAGCAAATTACAGCTGCACATGGGAATGTAGGAGTAAAATTGGTAGTATGATGAAAGGATTTTGATCATTACAGCCATTTGGGCGCGATGATTGCATATATCGAATAAATACATATTTAAAATATAGTAAAACTCCTGAATAAATATAATAACTGTTATAAGAAATATTTTATTTACTGAGCTTTTATTTATTTAACAATCTGTTAATAAAAGTGATTGTTGATAGAAACTTGAATAATAAGTAATAAAAATTAAATAAATACGAAATAACATCCAAACAATGGTTAGAGGACACAACGGTTTCCGTTTTAAATGAAACACAAAAATTATGAGGGTTATTTAGTATGCGGCAATTCAATTCGTTTTGTGCGGCCGGGGATCCCTTTCCAACGAGTGGCGGCCCTACTCAGCGCGGGGCCGCAAAACGCATTCATGGCATTTCATTCCACTACGGCAGTTGGGGCCTCGCCACCGTACGGGGATTGCGTGTCGTGTCGTGGTTGTTACGTGTTCCCACCGAAAACATTTCACGGTATATCTATACACAAGTTATAATCGTTGTAATTAAATATATTGCTTTTGGGACGTAAACATGAACGAGTGTGTGAAACAGAGATGTAACTTTTATTCATGATTCGTTGCAAACGATCGTACTACTTTTAGTGACAAAATGAAATGGACACAGTGCCGTTTAAAATGATAGTTAACGTAATTTTCTTTTGTTTAGTGATGGGTGCGGTGCTCACGGAAGCACCTAAAGATTCGGATGCTTGTTCGCGTGTGCTTCGTGAGAACAGTTCTGTTGAGTGCAATGTACGGACCTTATCGTCAGATGGTGATTTTACTAGTTCGATTCACTTCGATGGTGCGGAACGGTTGGTGATCAACTGCGACCATAAGCTTCATGCTGAGAGCACACTCAGAGATCATCACTTTTCGAAAATACAAGGTTTGGCGGAGATCGCGGTACAAAACTGTAAAATTTTACGTCTTCCTGGGAACGTATTTAAAGGTCTTAGGGGACTTAAAACCTTGACCTTGCGCTCGAAGAATAATGAATGGAACGATAACAAAGAATTAGATTTATCTTTTGGTGCTTTTAATGGGCTCAGGGAGCTACATTTGCTGGATTTGGGCTACAATAATATTCGCAAAGTTCCATCCGACTTGTTTTGTGCTTTAGAAAATTTAATATCATTAAACTTAACGCACAATAAGATTAAATACGTCGATGAATTGGGATTCGGTCATAAATGTGGGTCGACGGTGCAAGCTATAGATCTAAGTCACAATCACATTACGTCGGTGCCGGGTGATTCAGAAGTTATGCATTTACGCAGATTAACACAGTTGTATTTGCAAGATAACAAAATCCTGGAGTTACCGGCTGATGTTTTTAGCGACCTTTTATCATTAAAAGTGGTAAATATTTCAAATAACGCTTTAAAAGGGTTACCAAAAGGTTTATTTTCAAATACGAAGGAAATAAGAGAAATTTATATGCAAAATAATTTGCTGGAGAATCTACCCAAGGGAATATTTAATCGCTTGGAACAATTGCTCGTTTTGGATCTTTCAGCAAATAAATTGAAAAGCGACCATATAGAAGATGAAATATTTGGCGGTCTAATAAGATTAATTGTGCTCGACTTATCACATAACTATGTAACACGTGTCACCGCCAACATGTTCAAGGACTTGTTTTTCTTACAAATACTTAATTTAAGAAATAATTCAATATCGTCTATTGAAGAGAACACATTTCTTCCCTTATTCAATTTACATACATTAAATTTAGGCGACAATAAATTACACGCTATCGAGGAAAACATGTTCAATGGGCTGTACATTTTGAACAAACTTAGTATAAATAATAATATCATTACTTATGTAGCTGAAAACGTCTTCAAGAATTGCTCAGAATTGAAGGAATTGGATTTAAGCTCAAATCAGCTTACCAAAATACCTGAAGCTATAATCCACTTGTCATTTTTAAAATCATTGGATTTTGGAGAAAATTTAATAAATCAAATTTCCAACGATTCTTTCCGAAATCTGTCACAGTTGACGGGATTACGTCTAATAGACAATCAAATTGGAAATCTCACCGCAGGCATGTTCTGGGATTTACCGAATTTGCAAGTACTCAATTTAGCAAAAAATAAAATACAATCAATAGAAAGAGATACTTTTCAGAGAAACACGCAGTTGGAGGCGGTCAGATTAGATGGGAATTTCATTACTGATATTAATGGCGTATTTGTATCTCTCACGAAATTGCTGTGGTTGAATTTATCTGAAAATCATTTGGTGTGGTTTGATTATGCGTTCATTCCGGAAAGTTTAAAATGGTTGGACATACACGCCAACTTCATTGAAATATTAGGAAATTATTACAAAATGAATAATTTAAACATTAAAACAGTAGATGCCAGTCATAATAGATTAGTAACTTTATACCCATTAGCAATACCAAATAGTGTCGAGTTGTTATTTATTAATAATAATTATATATCGAGAATAGATGCGGACACTTTTATAGAAAAAAAGAACTTGGCTCGCGTCGATTTGTACATGAATGAGCTAGAATATCTTTATTTATACAGTTTACGCGTGGCGCGGGTGCCTGATGACAGGGCTTTGCCAGAGTTCTACATCAGCGGGAATCCATTCATGTGCGATTGTGTAATGAGATGGATCCTTTTCATCAATAATGATACAACAAGAGAATTCCCTCGTATAATGGATATTGATAGCGTTTTGTGCAAAGATTTGCATGTAAGAGGAGCCAAAAATGTGCCTGCGATTGCATTAACAGATAAGGATTTCTTATGTAAATATGACAGTCATTGTTCTGAACATTGCCACTGTTGTGATTATACTAATTGTAGTTGTAAAGTTAGTTGTCCAAAAAGATGCTCTTGTTATCACGACACTCTTGAAAGTGTCAGTGTTGTAGATTGTTCTCTTCAATTAAATGAAACGGTGCCTGATAGTCTTCCAAGTGATGCCACACATATTTACCTCGATGGTAATGTATTTAGGAATATTAATAGCAAATATTTTGTAAGGACGCATCATGTGCGCGTGCTATATTTAAACGCCAGTTTCATTGAGACGATACATAACGATACATTTTCACAATTAAATCAATTAGAAGTATTACATTTGGAGGGTAATAAATTACAAAGGCTACAAGGCCTCGAGTTTGTGAAGTTGAGTAATTTAAAAGAACTATTTTTGCACAATAACAAAATCGAGCACATTTCAAATGAGACTTTTACATATTTAGGCTCATTAGAGCTTTTGCGTTTGGACGGTAATAGGTTAACAAACTTCGCAATTTGGAATTTAGATAACAATAAAAAGTTAAAATATCTGTTTATTGGTAATAATAGTTGGTCTTGCCAATGTAAATACTTGCAAGGATTCTTGATGTATTTGTCGCAGAATGCAGAGAAAGTTTTCGATATAAATGATTTGTGGTGCCTAAATGGTAATTTAAATCCCCCAGACAAGAAGACATTGCATTTGAACGAGACTAACTGCAGTGAAGTGGGCGGTAACATCATGATAAGTGCGTTTCTGGTTTCCAATAACTTGCCTTTATTGGCTTCTGTATTGACCGGTATCATGCTTATACTACTAATATTAGCGTTGGTTTTCACGTTTAGATATACATGTAGAGTATGGCTTTATACGAATTGCGGCATTAAACTTTCTCCATTGACTGATGCTCTCGAGGATGCGGATAAGCTTTACGATGCATACATCTGGTACAGCCCTAAAGACGAAGAATTCGTCATCGAGAGTCTAGCGCGAGAGCTAGAAAATGGTTATCCTTCTTACCATTTGTGTTTGCATTATAGAGACGTGCCCCAATTCGATGCGACTTACGCACAATCTCCTGATTTGGTGGTTGAAGCTTCCGAAGCATCGAAAAGAATAATCATAGTGTTGTCAAAGAACTTTGTAAGAACGGAGTGGTCACATATAGAATTCCGACAGGCATTACAGAAAGCGTTACAAAAAAATCCTCATAAATTAATAGTGATCGCCGTAGGGCCCCTCCCACAAAGCCCGGAATTCAAAATTATACCACATTTCAAAGCGTGTTTAGAGATACCATGGAAAGAGAAACGTTTTTGGGAAAGATTACGATACGCGATGCCGACCTCCAAGCGACACGGTCCAAAGTTAAGACTTAATTACGGCAGGCAATCGAACACGTACACAATGGACGCATCTGCTTTAAACAGTACGTGCCAAACGCTTTGTGCGAAAGCTGCGAACTCCGCCGAGAGGTCGCCCTGTGATAGGCCACTATCGGAACACATTTATTCGACAATAGATTCGGATTACTCAGACAGAGCCGAATATAGAGTGAGAGCCAATCATTCTAATGCAATAATACACGAACACACTGTCCAAACGTACCTGGTATGAGCCCCGATATTATCATACGATCTCTTAATTTATACATTGAATCTCTAGATGTAACTTTAGACAATATTTTATTTAGATAAGCTTTTTAGAATGTAAGTTGTATATAATAATTTTGTAAATGTAGAAAAATAGAGATTTTGTACAAGTTCAATACCAAATTATGCATTTGAAACTTAATATATTTGCTTTTGTAATTTATTCATTGTTATAAATTATTCATATACAAGACTGTAATTTATTATGTAGAAAATTTTTAAAATTTTGCTGAAATGTGTACTAAATATAATACATTTTATTGCATTTGAAAACTGCTGTTTTATTAATAATGTCCTTTGCAGGCGTGGAGTAGTGTATTGTCGAAGCAGTTGTAAAAAAATATTATGAGTGCAGCCATTAAAAATACATGTTTTATGTTTTTTCTGGTTCAATTTTTACGAGTCAGATGCGAGATGAGGCAGCTGTTATACATAAACAAATAAAACTGAACAGCAACAATTCCGACTCTTGTTAATGATTATAATAATCTACATTTTATCTATATTAAAACAATCTTTAATATTTAAATAAATTTATGCTCTAATAAAAAATAAAATGTTTGTTTTATATTTAATGGTACAATTCAATATAATTTCCCAGCTAGAGAGGTCGTTTGCAAGATCATTTTTAGGTATGGCATTTAAAACTGTGTGTAAATGAAAATCATATGTGTGCATTCTTAAAATAAGTTCTAAGAAAGGTCACAAAATTATGCTAGAATTGAAGCAATCAAAGTGGAAGTAAATTAAATATTTACTACACTACTGGGTAGGTATGAAGAAGCTCTATCGATGACTGACTTTAAGAGCTATCAATTGAAAAGGCTAATTAATTTTTCACTTAAAATTTTCTTTCTCATTCATTAGTTTAGATTTTACTATTTATATTGGTGTAGTTATACTTTATAAACAACATACCTATATTTTATTAAAACACTATTAGTTATTGATGAATTCGTCCCAGTTGTAAGAAAGTTAACGAAATTAACTTTTAAATTTAGTGAGTGTGAATTATACAAAGTTTGCAAGTAAGCTAGCGGTATCTAGTTTGTAAAAGCCGAGGTTAAACATAATCACAATAAACGTGATACTAAGCCTCATTTAGTCTTATTGTTAGGTTCGCAAATAATCTAAGAACTAAATATAATAAGTTTTAAAGTTTTTCGCTTCAAACTTCTAAAATATTTTCGTAACGTTCTAAAATCGATAGCCCGCCGTACAACTAGCAGTAAGTGAGAAAAGAGGCCTTTGTACTTAGTATTTTTTCACGGAACAGTTATCCGAGATCGTTGTTGATTCTTTAAAATGATTCGAAAGAAAAAAATTATTACTATCCTAAATTTTATAATTTTACGCACAATTAAATCAAGACAATGAACAAGTAGTTTAAAACCGTAAAAGTAGGGAATTGAGCATTTAATTTTTTAAATTCGATTTGAATTACAATTTAAATGTTCGCGAGAATATACCATTTTATGTTACGTAGGTACTAGCATCAGTTGTTATCCAAGTTTTCAACGCCAGTTATGTACTGCACTTACAATAATCATAAAGTAGGTAAGAAAAGTATTCTTTTTATTTCGAAATAGATTTAGGAACGATGCACCAATCTGAAATCTAGACGTATTTTAGTACATTTATTATATAATAAATAAGAAAAAATCAATATACCTAAAAATTAAAAAAAGGAAATCGCAGTGGAATAAAATTTTATAAAATCGTACCTTTGACAGATGTATCATACAAGAACTAACTCAGTACAGGCATAACAAAGCAAATTTTTTAACCATTTACCAACTTTTTACTGTTATCGACAAAAAATTAAAGTTTATTTTTTCAATTAGCTAAGTTCTTGTGGTGAGTGTTTTTAGTTGCTTTAACCATTGATTAACGATTAGTCATGACTAACCCTGACCAACCGTAGAACATTAATTAATAAAGCCAACAATATTCCCAGTAAAGTGCGAGGTTAAATTACTAAGTATAATGGTTATTGTACTAAATTACTGTCTAAAAGTAGAACAATACTTTTATTGTTGTTCTGTTGAACTCGAATATTTTTATACACATTATCGTATGTATTGCGAAATTTCTATGTACAGTCAAGCAAATTGAGTCGTGATCCATCCTGATGATAAATTTGCTAATCCTACGTTTAAGTCGAAATTTGCGTGGGAAATGTCAAGTCACTGCTGGACCTAAGGTAATGAGGTAATCACCTTCGAATAAGAACGAAATATTCACACATAAATCAAGACTAAAAATGCAATGGATGGAAATAAATACGTAATAATTGAGAAAGGTTTTTTAAAACGTAAAATCCATGAGCTCGTTTCACAGATTGAATACTCTGAAATCATAAGTCATCGACGGTATTATGTATTATTCCCTCTATATTCTCTGCATTATGGGGCAGATTTAAAAAAAATAAAACTTAATAATTTATGCGTGAATTTGTTTGTATTGTTTTACACAAGGTATATTAATTCTGACAATGATTTGACATATATTTTTAAACCTGTTATTGTAGCTAACAAAAATATTAAAGGCACGATATTAAACCGAAAACTAAAACTTAAGAAATATATTATAATAAAATAAACATTCAAGTAATTGATTGAATGAATTTGTAAAACAGTCGCAGTTTCAGAGGTTAATAACAGTTTAAATATAGTTCACTGTTAGTAGTAAAAAATGTCCGCCTCTGTTGGTTCACGGAACACTGCCTTTCCATTATCGTACATTTACTTGTCTTTATTTAGATATCGTCTACCGGATACAGGCTTCCAAATTACGAAACTAAAATGCTTCATCATGATCATTTTCTTCCCCAAAGTTTGAAAAAACGTACCACCGGGAAGCCCTATAACAATTGAGTCTTTGAATCACGTCTCACCGGTTGACAACCAAATTGGGTTTGTGCTAAGAGTCGTAACAATGAATGAATAAACAATTAAGTAGTTTTAAATATTTTTCTATTTATAAATACCTACTTTTTAAATTAAATTATTTTTTATAAATTAATTACATATTTATGATAAATTTATATAATTTTAAATTAACTAGCCATCGCAGTCACAGCAACATATATAATAATAATAATAATAATAGGTAATCAAAATTAATTCAATAACAAGTCAAAGTTTTTTTAACATAAAAAAAATTCAACATATATTTATTATTCGTTTTATATTGCGGTAGTACGAGTATTAGCAACAAAAAACAATTGTGACATTATGTTGCTTTTTTGTGTAATTTTAATTAAAATTACATTACGTTGTCTAGTGTAATTAATTCTGTATTATCTAAATTGCATGTCATTAGTTGAGAGCTCGCTGCCAAGAAGAGTTCGACTTTGACAATTACTGCACTTAAGTAAGAATCATGCTATTAGTTGAAAACTGAACTTGTTAAGACTGATTTCTGTAAATTAAAAAGCCGAATACAATTGATAGACTAATTACACATTAATTAATGTATTCACTATATTATAGTTTTTGTTTCGGGATTTAATATTACTGTGGCCGTTTTGATTGATACACACCTTGACTGATGACGCCGTAAAAGATGAGTTCAAGAAATAATATTTTATTAGATTATTCGCATGTTTTAATTAAATTAACAGATGTAGTGATGTCTGAGGTTACTTTTGCAATTTAAAAAGTCGAATGAAAATAATCAAAACAAATAGTATGCCGAGTAATTTAATTTAGGTAAGGTATATTTATGTAATTATTTATTGGTATGTTTTAGTGTAATAAATAAATACAAAAACAGCTCATTGTTTTACTATCATTGCGGAAAGTTGCACAAACTTTTATTATATCAAAACGGATGTTTGAAATGATAAGATTCTCAGAATACACTATTTAAATTTGCAAAATAAGTAATTATACAAAAAAAACACATATATATATACCTATACATATGTATAATATTTCTTTCCTTATACATACATGTTGATATAAATGGCAGTCTATGAATATAAAGTGTCTGACACGCATGTAACTTCGCGTCTAGTATAAACACACGTTGCGTCCCCAAATCCTGACGCCCTCATAAAACTAATTACCATAGTTGACTTTCAACACGCGCCCATCATCTATTGTCTAACGCTGCCAGATCAATTTTTTCTTCAAAAATTTTCTTTAAATATGTACACATATATATTTACTTTTATATTTCATATGTTAATTTGTAAAGAAATTGAATGTTGAATGAGCACAAATAACACAAAGATTTTTAGATTATATTGGGTTGTGTAGCTTTGTAACTCTAATCTGGCAAACCTAATCATAAGTTGAACAAAATTGTCACAACGTTAAAAATTAGAGCCGGCGCCCTTTCCCCAGCGGGAAACTCTGTAGGAGCCTATTAAATTTATTGCTTGTAAAACGAGGAGCTAATTTTGAGTTACATTTTATTGTGTTAGCTTAAACGTCTCAGTTGATGTGTGAGGGTGATTGCCCAATCATGTTCTCGAAATTCTACATTCACTAATTGAATAAAGTGTAATTGAATATTTCTATGTATATAAAGATGAGATTTAATTAATATAACGTACTATCATGTGGATTTATTTTTCACTTTCTTCCTAGGATCTCTTTTTAACCAAACTTCTGTCAAAGTAAACATTAGTAGCTGTGGAACGCATTTTTATAAATAATTTAAACATAAGTATATAAAATTAATTTATTTTCGTTAGTCTTCCTACCTAAATATAGATTTTTTTATAGATTAATTCACTTAAACCTGACCACTCTTTTTGCCGCACATTTTATTATTCTCGATAACTTCGTAAATTTGTTCGAGTGATTTGCCCTTGGTTTCTGGTACAAACAACAGTGTAAAGATAGTGCCGAAGTAACAGATGCCGGTGAACATCCAGAAGACACCGTGAATGTCAATAAGATTAGCTAATGGTGTGAACGTAGCAGTCTGCAGGAAATCTGAGAGACCAGTCATTGCCACCCCAATGGACGATACCACACCACGAAGCTGAAATTATATAGAAATGCATCTTAAATATAACTTAAGCGATTTTACAATAATATTTTACATATAAATATTTTTTATTTTCGTTTATAAATATGGTTCATATTCAATAATTACCTGGAAATTGAACATCTCAGGTAGCAATACGTAGGGCACAGGTTGGAAACCAGCAGCAGTACAGAAAATGCTGACACACATAGCAGCGATAGGTATCCAGCCAGGCAAATCGTGTGTTCCATTGAAGAAGAACCAGGTTCCTAGCACCAACATCGCCGTCCCAGTCATAAATGACATCAACAGTAGAAGGGACTAAACCATAATTTACAAATTTATTATTTTATTATTACAATATGTAATGTCACTTCTGTATTATGTATTTTACCTTTCTACCCATTTTCTCAATTAAAAACAAAGCAGAAACTGATCCTGCGAGTTGGACAGCTGCCAACACCATAGCTTGCTGATTTGGAGTAACGGAAGTAGCTGAGCCAGCCTTGTTGAACACCAAAGATGCATATGTCATGAGAATCAAGAAACCACATGACTCTTGGATGGTGAGAGATGTGACACTGATGCCGAAAGCCTTCATTCTTGCTGCGCTGGAACCTAATTGAAATTTATTTAGAAAATATTATTGGTTAATTTGAACCCATCGATTGATATATAAGACTTATAAATTACTTAGTGATTTCCAAGCAGATTCTGATCGTGATTCGATTTCTTTGACTTCGGCTTGTAATTTCTCAATATCTTCAACAACTTTTTTGTCATTCGCTTCTACGCTTCTAAGCCATGCTAATACTTCTAGTGCTTCCTAAAAACATAAGCCTATAAACATGTACATACAAATCTTATCGTTATTCCCTTTCAATGTACAAACCTCGATTCTTCCTTTCTTCACCAAATAGGACGGCGTGTCAGGCAACAAGAGGAACAATGCGAAATGAACTGCGGGTATAATGAAAGATATCCACAAAACAGTGTTGAATGAGAGTAGATCTCCGCAAATGTACATGATTAAAAATCCGAGATTCTGTGCCAAAATTAACATAGATCCAAGCGATCCACGGATATTTTCGTCACTAATTTCATTGGTATACATCGGTGGGATTACGTAGCACCCAGCGTTACCTACACCAGATACAGCGCGAGCCAATATGAGCCATTTACTTTGTACCCATACTAATTTCATCAACCAACACGCCTGAAATGAAAAATTCATATATATATTATTAGTTATCAGATGTATTCCCGATATTGGTATTGCAATTTATAATTCTTAGTGATAGAATCAATTAATATATTATTCAATTAAAACATGTCACCGCACTACACATGCTGCGCATCACTACAGAAATCAAGTGGTATTTAGTTAAGATGGCGCTGTCATTGCATTATTGATACACTATAGCTTGTTATCGGATTACTGATGATACATTTCTCCAATCAGTACGTCAACAGTAGAAAACTAAAGATAAAACATTCTATTCAGTATTCTAAGAAAGTACCATAATTGAAATAGTAAACATTGTATGTTCGCTTCACAATACCGCTAATCCGTATTAACACTTTAAAATATTTAGCAGTTCAGCACTTACTAAGAAAGAGAATGATGTAATTAAAATAGCATTCTTTCTGCCAATCGCATCAGCTATGCTTCCAGCGACCAACATGCAGGGAAATGCGACTAAGAAAGTTGACGACGCGAGCCATGACAGATCACTGTCTTGGATAGGTTCAGGAAGAGGTCCTTCTACGTCTTGAAGTATAGGTATTGTGGGCGACATCCAACCGAGCAGCATTCCGACCATCATGGTGGGCATTGTTACTGTTAACAAATATCATTTTTATAATATGTTTCATTTGACTAGCCTTTTGTTGATGTGTGCGTATGAAAAGTAAGTTATTATAGTACCTATTCTATTCCTTATAGTTAGGTGTTTATAATCTTTATTTGTAGTTTAAACTTTTTATATTTCGCTAATGTTATAGATGTGACAAAATTTATGATTAATTTATTTATAGCACGCTTTCATTGTGTAAAATAATGTTTTTATAATCAGTATAATAAAGTCAGTAAAATTTTTCATAGCAGGCCAGGAAGATTCGACATTTTATCGGTACGAGATAAATTAATTTTACACGACAATAACACGTATTTAAATAGATAAAATATACAATCACACATGAAGTATCCATCATAGATTTGTACTTATAATAAGTAGGTATATCAGTAAAATCTGGAGATTTACAGAATTATTGTGCTTGTATATCTGAAGTGTGGAGATTATTACTTTCATTGACATTGTCAACCATCTGGACTGGGTTTAGTATGGTATCTTGATATTTTTACTAATGCAGGTGATAAAATATTTTTGTTATATAAATATGTGATCTTCAATTAAGGTTAAAGACCTTTATTCTCTAAAAAATGTTATATAAAATTCACTTTGAGATATTATTTTATATTTATTATATTATTTTATTGATGATATTATTTTTTATAATTAATAATATTATTATTTAAAGTTCTCAAATATGACACATAAAATTATAGTAAATTTTAAATAAAATAAATGATAGGAAAAGAAATAACATTAGAAATAGGTACATAAGGTCAATTTTCAGTATTACTATAATCTACGAATTACTACGTAATCAAATCCTGTAACACTATTGACGCAGAGAGAGTGCTAGAGAGTGTACTTGCTACTTATAATAAGAAAAACAAACAACACAATCTTCCAGGCATAAAACAAAAATCGGAAGTGAATGATAAAATAATGCATATCAGCATTAATCTTTATGCAATTTCATAAGTGTCTTCTATATCTTAAAAACGCATCGAATCAGTTGAACATGATTGAACTGTGGATATACATATGTCAACATAAATCCACTTGAGTTACACACAAATAGGATTATCTACATTATTTTAAATCTTTTCATGTAAAGATACAAAAAGAGAGGAAATCTGCTACCTGTGGATATTAATATTCACAAATCGAGTATTAGATAAAGAAGTATATTTGTCTTGAACAATGACATCTTGAGTATGATGGACAGTTATTATGATTAATGAGGGAATAAGGTCTCGGTTATCGCTGGTTACGTGCTCTTGTTGACACGTTCAAAGACGCAATCAGATAGCTTAAGATGCTTATCTTTATCTAATAATCAGCGTAAACTTTATTGGGTAGGTAAACTGAGTTCTAATAATGAAAATTTTAAGTTATTAATTCGGCGTTAGAGGTTATTCGTTATAAATTAAATGGTAAGGAGATTTGGGGAGGTATATCAAGTGAGGGAACAGTAAGGCAACAGGGACATGATACTATAATATGTATTTGTGAATATTCGAGGTACAAAAATGTAATGACGTCTGTATTTACCAAATGCTTAAATAAAAATGGAAAATAATAAATTTAATTCAAATAACGAATTTTTGTTTTGTAAATAAATTAATATATTGTAATGTTTTATTAAGATTAAAATGTCCATCAAAAATCTAGTTTTGTGTTACGAGTTATAAATAACAGACTTAATGTTTTGTGAATAATAAATAATTGGAGCACTGATATAGTTCTTCTTAAATTTTGAAGTATAATTTTTGCAATTAAAATGAAGGGTTAAACAGAACTAATTATTGAAAACTGGACTTTGATATGTCTTATTTAAAAAAAAATACGTTCAACGCTTGTAAGTTTAAAATAAAATCTCTCAATTCCTAAAAAAGGTTTAATTTTTGCTGAAACTTTTAGAAAATAATAGTGTTAGATAAAATGCATGTAATTTAAAATAAAATAAAATTCAGATATTTTCAGTTGAAAGTCCAAGCGATTTAATAAATTGCTCAATCATGATTAAGTCAAGTATTTTATGTTGCAGTTTTTACCAGTTTAACATTTATGAAAAGATGTCATTTTTACGTTTACTTATTGACATTTGATACAATTATTTAATGTCATTATTTTATTGTTTCTGTGATTTGTGAATGCGCTAAGATGAAATTGATCATTAAGCTTTTTTAAACAATTTGTTTTGTAAACAATTTCTGTAAGATGTTGCAAAGATATTTATTTCGATTTTTTTTTGTTATGATAAGTTTAAAGTACTGTATTACGATTATTCCATTACCATAAATATTTTGCTTGGATAAGATATTGATTTCTTTAACTTAAGTGATACTTGATAAATTTCATTGATATTTATTTTAAGTTTATTTTTAGCCCTTTAACAAGTGTTTAATTGTTATCTTTGTTTACTGTTTTTGTTTGCATAATATTTAATAATTGGTGTCCAAAAATGTTCAATAGTATACTGAATTAATGCATTGAAATTGAGTGTAGCTTTTGTATAATAATTCTCATACCCATGATGGCCATAAGGTACTGGTTCATCTGACTTCCATGACACCATTTGCATTTCTTTAATAAATTAATAACATTCATTTTGGCACTATTTAGAAGTTAATTCATGAAATGAAATATTGAAACTTATATTAATCTCATTTTAAGGATCACGTCTATTCACGGAGATCTACTAAAGAAAACTGATAGTGAGGGAAGTTAGGTGATATTGGTTAAGTATGATGCTGTATACATCAGCAAGGTTTTCATATCACATGTTACTCAAATTATCTATTAATAAACTGTAAAGTTGACAGTTCCATGATTACGGCATGTTGGCATTGCATTGCCTGTATGATTGATAGTTATTTATATTAACCTATATTATGGAATATACATTACGATAAGATTGCCCTTGAATTTTTAAATTAACTTGCGACGAAAAATCATTTTGAAAAACTGCGATGGCTCGTAGTGGTCATAAACGTCGGACCTGACCGGGCTCACAGATGCAAGCAGTAAATGGCACGCGTGCTCGCATTCAATTTCTAGTAACCACTAGGCAACTATGTAGAGAAATAATTAAAAGAAAATATATAAGTAAAAATGATTAATAATCAGATTACACTACGAAATCAATTGGACTCTATCCTGAAAACATGGAACTTTATTTAAAGATATATTAAACGTAATTTGTGATTTTTGTGTATTTATTTCAAATAAAAATCAATCTCACGCACGAATATTTTATTAAATTTTCTCTGTAAATATAATTTGTTAGTTAAAATACATATAATGTGTTATACAATGATATCTAGTGATAGTTTATGTGTAAATTGCTTTATTTTATAATATAAAATGAAATTAAATGAAAATAGTATATTAGCATTGGCACTAAAGGTGTGAGCTAGCTCATCGTTAGACTCTACAATGGCTTCGAAAAGGTGTATGACGAGAAGAAGACCACACGAAACTCCTCATTCATAGTCTGTACATAAAATAAGAACAAAAACATAGGAACAGTTATTAGTGATTTACTAACAATTCACAGCCATCGTGGTCATTAGTATGCGCTTATGGACATAAGACAATCGTGGACGCGTGTTGAATGCATGTTTGTAATAATAAAAGACATTGTATTTCGCCAAATTATTGGTAGACTTGACTTGAATTTTTATTTCGTTTGTGTAACGTATCGTATACCCATATTTTAAAATAAAATAATAATCTGCAAATTATATTTATAACAATACCTTTATGATAATAATAATATCTACTTCTAATTCGTAGCTAAATATTTAATAATGGTTTTAATTAGACATAACAAATTGCTTGTATTGGTGAGATAAGATAAAAGTAACATGGAAAATCCGCTATTTCAAAGTTTATAGTGTCTCAACAAAAATGAAAGATTGACTCCTTCAACCAATTAGGGATTCTACCTAACTCTTACTATTGTGAATACGGAATAACACAATTTATTTGAATTTACGAATAATTTCGTAAAACAAAAGAAATATCTCAGTAAGAGGAAACACAGACATCTGGGAAGATGCGATAATTGCGTTTAAATCCTAGCTTCAATAAAGGACATAGTAACATCCGAAGCCAAAATCATAAGGAGCTCAGTTCTTGTCATTCCATCACGTACACCTACCTAATTTAGTGTTCAGAATGTGCATGTCACAGTTCTATTTAATCACATTTTATGTTATGCACAATCGAAATTGAACTGTAAGCAGCAGAATTAAAGTGTAAAATTAGTGTTTAGTTAAAAAAATAAAATGTATAGCAAATTATGTAGACGTCCAAAACACCATACAGTGAAATTGGACAGTTGGATTGCGCTATAAATGCTTGGTTGTTCGTTTTGGCACGTGTCACGACGTACCTACAAAACGCTTACTTTACGAGGGTCGTTGCACGAAACTTTGTCGGTATCAAATTATAGACTTAGTTTTAAGACCGGACGTTTCTTTTTTGGTGCGATTGTAATAATAATAATTGCAGGTCAATTTTTATGCACGCGACTTTATTGTTTGTTGTGTGGTCTTTTTATACTTATTTAATAGATAATGGTTGCCTTAATGTGTCTTATAATAGGGAGAATTTAAATTGTCTTTAGCCTTTCTTCCACGTACAATATTTGTTGAAGCTTAAAACTAAATATATAGTAGATAATTATAATTTGATAATTCACGAATATGAAGTTACTAATTTAAAAGTCTATGCGGCTTACTATCGCGTTTTGTTTGATTATTATTATTAATTATTAAATTAAACTGCATAAATAAATCTTTTAAATTAAATAGTACCTATATATTTGTATATAAGTTTAATACCTACAATCTACATGTTTGTTGAATATTTGACATTTTGTATTTTCTTAAAAAACAAATTTAATATATTTAATTCTAGGTAAAAGTAAAACTTGTGAATTTTTAATAAAGTTGTTTTTCAATATAAGCAAAGAGGATAAATATTTGAGTTGGTTCAAATAGTTTTTTCTCTTTGAGTACAAACATGAGTAGCAAATATTGTATCCATCCATATATTAGGATTCCACGTAAGACGTAAGATGCAGGGTCTGGTCCGTACGTTGCCAGGGGCCCTCATAAATAACGGAAACAGTAACACCTGTCCTCGGGCAAAATGTCGACCAAGGGAAAGCAACATTCAACAGAAAACTCAAAGAAACCCATTCTATAGGTACTTAAATTCACATCAGCTGTTATTGTTATGTACAATTTTGATAGCTATTGAAAGTGGCACTTCATTTTGTATATTTTCTAGGTTATCTTACTAATGATATTAGAAATTTCCAGTTAGAAAATGATTCGACGAGATTGTAGCTCAAAATGTTGTACATTTACTTAAAATTATTGAATGTAATTTTTATATGCAGGCGTATAAAATAATGAAGCCTAGTATTAGTCTAATAAATGTGAATTTGCATATCAATGAACATTTAATGTCAATAGTTGTGGTGTAGTAGATTTTATTCCCAATCGAAATCAATATTTATTATTATATTATAAATATTGTCTTAACAAGAAAAGTGTTGTTATGTTACCTATTTTAGATTGGGGTCAGGGCATTCTATGTAGGTATATACCTATATGATATGAAGTCATAGGCGGTTTAATTGTAAATTTAGACTTAATACAAGACGCTATTTATTATTTATTAACACCAGAACTACTAACCGGTCAATATGACCGGTTTCAAAAATTTTTCACAAGACATATACAACCCTACTCGTTATTTTTTGTAAACGATTCTATTATTTACAATTCTACAATCAATTTATTGAATTATATTTAATACTTTGCACGTACAAGTCATCCGGTCATTTTGATCGGTTGGTAAAAATAGGTCATATTGACCGGCTCGTAGTTCTAGTGTTAAAAAGAAAATTATTACCATATGCACTATTCATACTTTCATATATTTGTTGCAATGTGCTAAAGGCAATTTGGTTTGAAGTTGTTGTAGCTACGACGACACGAGTGCCATCCAAAAGTGTCAATTTCTGACATTGCACTTCACTGCAGCTGCAATCCTTAAGAAATAGCACCAATTATTGCAGTATTGCAGGTCCTTCCGATTTGTGAGGCAAATTAAGAACAAGGACTCTTCCGTTTAATTACAATATTGTAGTAGGCAAAAACAATTTAATAGGTTTTTATTTATTTTGGAAACTACTTTGTTCTATAATAATCTAACATGAATAAGAATATTATTGTTCAGTCACCAATAAGGTTTGATTTGTATAGTGGAAAAAATAAAATGTTACCTTTTCTTTAAATATCCTCCTCGGAAATTTTTGTAATACCTATAAAAAGCGAGCATTTTGGTTTAATATTAAAAACTATGAAAATTAAATGTATAACAACAAAAATCCGTTCGTGTCATGCAAGAGAAAATTGATTGTCTTTTGTTTAAAATTTTCATACAATATATACAATTATAATCGTTAAATGATTTATTAGAAACAGTAACAAATTATAGCCGTTAATAAATTCCGTTGAAATTAACAAGCGAATAGTTATTAAACGTTGAATGCGGTGTTTTGACAGATGGAATTGTAAGTTGCGTTCCGATATCAGTCTGCGGGGATCTAAGCAATGTGTAATTAGCCTGACTAAGCAAAATGTATGGGACTGTTACTCTAACCACTAGATTTAACACTCTTTGTTCTTTCATGAGAATTGGATACTCAAGAAATTTTGAGAAAAAAACATTTGATAATTCTATTTTTACAACTGCAACAAAATAGATAGCGAGCAGTAGATTTATGTTGATCAGTGCAGTGCAATTGTTTTTATAAAGATCTTTATTGATTAGATATTTTTATTTCTCTTCTAAGAATTCGATGTACCTAAATGATAATCTGAATAAAAGAAATAATAAATAAATAAAATGTCAGGTAAGTTGTCTTCACACCGATAAACAATTATTAGTTTGTCTGGGGGTTCATTTCACTTATGTTTGTCGAAAACGTTAAATTTCCCAACATATGATTTATAAATATTATAAAAAGTATAATTTGCAACTGTATTAAATATTAAAAACTAAAACAATTATTAATTTTTAAATTCAGTACAGCTAGCTGCATTTAAATTCATCTCGTAAAAGCGATTTGTCATTGGTATTTACAAAGTCCACCCACGTCGCCGACAGGACATTAACTACGAAGAGAGGTGCTCGTAGGAAGCAAAACAATAATTTTCAATAACACGAATAAATGTGTAATTCGAGTACGTAGGATGATACTTTTTGAGCGATTCTATGAAATTAAATTAAGATTTATCTTTAAAGGAAATGTCGAAATGAGTTCTAAGAAAAATGTACAAGTACCTATATGTAATATTTTTTATATAAATATAGACAGATACCATTGATGAAGTCGTGTTGTTAGCCTATATTCTATGCTTGGTAATTGCAACGAATTTAATTGATTGTAGTGTTGTTTTAGGTTATTCGCAAACATAATTGAAAGCGAACTAATTTGAGAGACTTATTTTTAATTTTATGGCTTACTATGGCGTTTATTTTTAATTAAACTAATCTGACTTTTCGATGGCTATACAGTCATTGTAGTCGCGATGACTTTATTAACAAAAAATATAACAAATAAAAAAATGTTTGGGGAAATTACATTTAATAAAACAAATAAAAATTCAAGCGGGTCTTTTTACTTTTTAGTTGTTAATATTAAATTATTAATTTTTTATTTTAATATAATTTACTGTTAATAATAAATTTTGAGGGATGATAATAACGCGACAGAAACTAAATTGTAACATATTATAATTCCAATCCTCAGTTTATTTCATATTAGTGAGAATAAAAGCGTGTATAAAAACACTTATTTGGGAGCTTTTACGAGTATATCCGTATGTTTCCCCTTAACATACTGCCGTTACCAATTAGCTATCTCTTACATTAGATCAAATTAGATCTCTCGGTCGTTGGTCCCATTAAATTGCATCACAATGGATGGTCAGGACAGAAAACACAAGTCACGGTGAGATGCGATCAACACGAGGAACACTGCTTTTTATTATGAAATACTTTAATTTACTTTATCTTAAAATTTTGGTACATCCATTTAAATATAAACTATTAGAGTAACATTCAAGCTCAATCGGTAACACGCAATGTAATACATAAATGCTATATCCACTTAGTATGCGGCTTTTCGAAGGATTTGCAGCTATCGTTGCTACATCACCAACAATTCCTGTTGTCCATCTCGGTTGTTAGTACCGCATTTAATATTTTAAATTAGCTGACACATGTCCCCGATTAATCTTATGGCAATATTCATAAACATTATTTTTTAGCATTAGTATTGCTTAAAGTACCTGTTTGAGTTGTCAAAGTGACAGATGTTATAGGAATAGGATGTCACTTTGACAGTTCAGGCCAATACTTTAAGCAACATTGCTGCTAATGTTTATGAATCTTGCCATAAAATGACACTTCAGTAAGCCGGCTATATTATTTACTTATTGAACGTATGTTTTAAGACAGGGCTCTTCCAAAGCTGCAGATTCGTCTCATTTGTTTTATTGACATCTTGCTGTGAAAATATTATTGTTATATTGAATGTGGGTATTTGAGAATCAAAATAAATACATCAATAATTGAATATGGCGTTAAAAGATAATATGATAACAATACGGGTAACTATTGTGTCAGTAAATTAACAAGGACTTTATCTAAAGGAAGTGTTCATTATTGTGTATGTAGTGTAGTGTAGTGATGCGAATATGAAATTAAATAGATTTTATTTGATTTAAAATATATGAAAGTAATGGTAATCAAAGTTATTTATTTTCTATTTTATGATGACGAAGGATTGCTCTTTGAAGCGCGTCTAGGACTTTATGATAATTACGTAAGTGGCGAGGGGCTTTTTTTTTGTTGTCGAACCCTGTTTGGAGTTATGTGAATTTTAAAGTACAACCCGGACGAACCATTTCATTGTTTTAAAAGCTATATAAAAAGGGATAGGGGACGACGTAATGACATGTTATTATTGTGCTTAAAACTTTTTTAAAGTAATGGAATTAATAAGACGACCGGTGTCTAGTTTTTTGCTGCAAATTTTTAAATTAAAATGAGACAGAATTGTTGGTTTTGTCTACCGAAATGCACGTTTAATATTACCTGAGAAGTTTGGAATTGTTTTTTATGTCGGACATTTAGCTAAGTTGTTTTTTGAGCTAAGCCGTACAGATAAGGAGTTGGGATTCATTTATTTTGTAATAGTCTCTAGAGTTTGTTTCTTTAGTGGGTTTATCGTGTTGTTTCTTTGTGATCAAAGGTATAAAAGCCATCTGAAGGCAAGGGTAACAATAATCCTTGGCCCGGAGATGGGATCAAGCGGGTTTCAGTTTGTCCTTTAATATACTTGATAGGTCACTCCGCCTGAGGCGTAGATTAAATAACCCCTTATATTACGAGATGAATGTAACTTAGGAGAGCACAATATTGGTAAATTTTATGCTTACTTTGCTTTATTAAAAGGGGCGTAGAACAATTATATTTATTTGTTAAATTATTCTAAAATAAATGTTTTTCTGATTTATTTGAATCTATAATGTTCGAGTACGTTTATCAGCTAGATTATGATACAGACAGTCATATTTTGTATACTAGAAGTCTTCGCATGCGGAATAACAATCAAGTTCAGGACTAATAAAAATGAGATATAATAGAACCACAAAGATTCGAATATCGAATAATATTTCTCAAAACGAAAACTACATTGTAAAATGGGTAAAATTACTTTGTCTTAAATCTCATTGTAGTTAATCCAAGTTGATTGTTATTAATTGGCGAGTGTTTGCCAGTTGAGTTGGCTACGTTGCATTGCAGTGCCACCACGATGACCAATTAGCGGTCTTGAGCCTTTGCTCGCGTTTGTTTTTGCAACTCCGCACCAACGATTCCATTCTCTACAATCTTATAACGAATCTGATTGCTTTCAAATAGTAAATGTTTAAATTCTCTTTTTCCCTGTCTAAACTCTCTAGAGTATCTATTTAATATCAATATATATGAAATCTAATAATAATTTGTGTATTTGTTATTTTTTGATTTCTTTTTTAATTGAAAATTATTATTTCTGCTTTATTAGATCGACTTTAATATCGTCTTTTTATAACATTGTAATTAATTTGGTGCCAAAAGATATAAAGAAAATTGATACGAATTATTTATAAGCAAAATACAATAATTTTAAAATTGAAAACTAGTGAAACTTTTATAGTAGTAAGTTTTGTAGAGAATATTGTAGTTATCTTGTCCCGGTCCCGGTGCAACGGCTGCGGTTTGTTGTTTTTATGTAATGGCATAAAAATAAAAGTCACTAATGGATGTTCCTTTTTTGTCAGTTGATATCCATTGTAGTGTAATTGTACAAAGTGCCCGCTAACATTCAATTTTGTCACGTGTTAATTATTATTGCGCTTGTATATCTACTAAATAAAACACTCTTTTGTTTTTAAAACGGTAAAAGGAACCGTTCGATATATTGATAATAAAGTAACGTTAAACGTAGATAAGTAATAAAAACTTAATACAAAACAATTTGCCAGAATAAACATTCATGGCTAACTCTACCACCCACTAGGAGCTCTTATATTTAATGTTAGTGTATCAATTTCCAATGGCTAATGTGTTATTTTTATAAGGCAATAATATTTTTTGCTGGTACGGTGTTATGATGCATGGGCCTGACTTGCCGGCTCGCAATGTTGGCTGTACGCCAGTCGCTGGTCACGCGACCCTATTTATCACTGTTAATGGTTTGGAAGACGAGTTCTGAATTATGACACTTACTGTATTGCACCTTAGAACGCATCAATGTTACTCTCATTTCAAAACATACACAAACCCTGTAATAGCATTTTGCAAACATAAATAAATAAATAGTACGTAAATGTGATCTTTTAAGTGAAGTGATCGCGTTCGTATCATAATGCACTTCCATCCGAAGCAGAAATAGTTTAGATGTATGTTTTATGCCTTATATATGTCTCCATATGTCTTAAGAAATGACACTTGAATGTCCTAACCTATTCTGTATATAGTTTAACTTTATGAGTCTTGCCATTTATTTAGTAGAAAACACATTCATATTCATAAAACACAACGTACAAGGTGATTACTACTAACTTAACATCAAGGCTACAACAAAAAAAAATGTAAATCCTATTGTGTGAGTAAGCTTAGAAAACACATGTTACAACGAGTTACGCACAACGATTATCGATTAGCAGTCCAAGTGTTATAGGTAGCCAGTTGCCAAATTAGGACACTCAAAATAACTTCGGTGAACGGTAACACTGTTACTGTAGCACCCAATGTTTAGCTTAACGAGAGGAAATATACTTCCTGGCTTCAAGTAATTAAAAATATTAAGATTCTGTAAAACAAAAATATAACGTTTCGTAATTCGTGCGTCAACCAAACCCATACTCATAAATGTAAATGGTTTTAACAATATAAATGAATATTGAATACCATTTCCAGCCCTCGATAGATAAGGAATAGATAATAAATATACGTTTACTGTTTAAAATTTAAATAGATATTGTATTCTAATTTCAATAAAAGGGTGAAGTGACTGATCGTAATCGATGGAATTATTGTTGAAGGGCCCTGGCGCCGGCAGTTGCGTGACCGGAGTCCTGAGCGATCCTGCTGTAAGTCTGTGACGTCCCACCACGGACACTATCACGCCAATGACTCATATTACAAATGGGGTTGTTAGAATGACTCATGGCCAACCCTCACATTGCCCTTATACTCGTATAAGACAACTGTGTCATGAATTACAACTACGAAGATCTGTTATAATCCAAGATCGATTTTCAATTGCTTACAGTGGCGGAAGGAAATATGAAAAAGTAAAAAAAAAACAGAAATAGTCGTAATATATTTGTTTATTTATTGCGTTAAGTTGTAAAAGAACAATTGCGAAATGAAATCCATTCGAAATTCAATTTAATCGGGCATGCGATTTACTTTAGCCCTCAGAATAGTGCGTAAGCTAAATGGAATAGTAAGTAAAAGAATTTAAACAGATTTTTTTTTGTAACATTGACAAACATTTTACATTTTATATTCGGTTAATAACAGCATACTGGTGGTAGGGAGGCTCCTATTCAATTTATATATATTTTAACATTAAGACAGATATTGGGTATTTTGATAATTCATATACAGTCAAATATAGAACTGAAGGAAAGTTATATATATATCTAACTTAGGTACTATGAATAATTTAATATAATATATATGCATAGTATCATAGTAGTTGTTCAGGTTAATCTGTTGAGAAGCGGAAATACTAATAAATGACTTAATGCAGTTGAGGCTTATAGCTTTGAGAGGCGCGTGGGTGTGAAATAGCCTTAGTTTGATGACCCCGGAAAGCAAACAACGGATGTTACTGTATCTCATAATTTATTTAATTAATCTCAATTTATTAGGTCACAATTATACCTTATATCATACCATATATTTCAATAATTGTAGCGTTAGTATAAAGACAATTTCTTAATCAAATTAAACTATCTATTGGGGAACACGGAATTAAAATTGTAGCCGCAGTTTCTGAAATTAGCGCGTGCAGACAGACAAGTTTTATTTGTATGGAACAAGCCGAATGTAAATCTATAGATGATGCGATGAACCAAAAACGTTCCATATACAAAAACGTTTTGATATTTACGAAGATGCGTATTTACGGGCATATGTATGAACATTTTCATTGATATATACGGTTAAATTTCAAGCGATCGTCAAATGCTCAGGGCGATAACACTCAGGAAGTTATTTTATTTATTGAAACAAGTAAAAATGACTTATTATTGACGTCAATTGATAAAAAATATTAATATCAATATTGCGAAATATGTTCAATGTTACTTCCATATTTTTTATATGAATTTTTTTTGAATGAAAAATATAACACATTATGTTGAATCAATTTAAGAAAAATGCATGTATGTAACTTCTTGTTGGAAAGCCAAGCACGAGAAATTTGAAGAAGAAATATAAAGAAAGAATATTTGAATTTAACCGAAGAGTTTACACAACATCCCACCTAATTAATTAGTAGATGCTATTTTGGAAATTATAATCAACAATATAAATAGATATTTGAATGAAAAAAAATATTGATGTATATTAATATCTGATATTTGGCTATAAAATTCTTCAAAAATATTATATAAAAACATATTTATCAAATTTTCATAACGTGTATAGATGGCTTTATGATCTAGTTTAACAAATATTTTCGCCACAAAACTGAAAGCGGAGGCAAATTGACTAAATGACTAACAGTACTTTCATTATACTTCTTAAATGAGTCAGTGTCATAAAATTTTATGTCTCGACCAGCGTTAGATAGTGTTGATGGCGGAAAGAAAGTGCCTATAAAGTAAATTGATGAAACCCATCATGAGGTCCCCATAATGTCATATTGATGGTGACATCGCTTTTGTATGTTGTGCTGATATTTATAAGAGAACATCAGGGTGTTGGGGAATTCTATTTACTGGCCTTTACCCTATCGCAGCTATGCGAAAGTAGGACGGCACAAAAACATACAAAAATAAAACCATAATGTGTGTGGAACTTTATGAATGAATGCACTGTTATATCAATTAAATCTAATTTAATGAATACAAGCCACCTCACTACGCGCGAGGACAACACTAGAGAGAGTTCGAGAGGATGGGCGGGGTCGCGTATCAGTGCGCTTTTGATATACGTACTGCAAGTTATTGTTCTTCGTTAAATATTAATAATGTGTTATTTGTGATACTTACGAGCACTTATATATTTTTATAATACAAAATTTAATGTTTAATAATGTAAATACAATTGGTTTTGAAGCTTCTAGAAGTGAAATGATAAGTATTGAGGTAGCAACACAATTATAAAAAATAATATAAAACATAAAGTAAGTGGAAGTGTTATAAAATTTTGATGATTATGAATCTTATTTAATTATTTATACAGTAGCTTGGCTTACGGACATTTTATTATATTTGGTTTAGTCTATTTTGAATTTATTTTTGATAGTCCATAATTTTGTACCGTAATAGAACCACTGTTGGCCAGGGTTCATACCTAGTGAATGAGTGTAAATATGAAAAACTCGTCTCGCGTCTAGTGATAAATGATTCACATGGTTTTCTCATTTATTTTCTGAGTCATGAAATCGCTTTACGTAAGACGCCCTTATCATATCTTAAGGAAGATTTGTATTAATATTTAGCTGCCATGGAAACTGCTTTTTTTTTGTTCTTAATTTAAACTGTGGATATTTTTAGGAAATTATTTTAGTAAATTAAATGTGGGCGGTCATTTAATGCTTCGCTATGTCTATGTTAAACGGACTATAAGCAACCATCTTCCTAGTATTAAAAAGATAACTTAAGTTTTTAGAGATCTTATGTAAAATAATACTGTGGGTTAAAATGGATTTTAAAAATATAATTATCACAATGCAAAAAGACACGGAAGAAGAACAAAAGAGAAACTTGACATGAAATGTCAAAATCCTAAAATTTGTAGAGACAACCGCCACAAGTTTATTGAAAATAAAGTATTTAAATAGCAACTCAACTAAACAGTTTTAAATTTAGATAGTGAGGCCTGCACATTAGATCAAGAATTAGGCTTTTTATTAATAGAAACAAGAAAGTAACTTAGAAGTCAAGCCGTTTGTTTTGAATCTTTTATGTATTACTTTTTTCTTATATGAGTTATTAGTAAAGGCATAAATTGAAGTAATGGTGAACACTATTCTTGTAAATTTGTAAAGTTCCTCGAAACTTAATGGATTTAAACTGCGGCCATTAAACAAAGTGAATTGTCACTTCAGAATTTACGCTCATACGCAGCCACGCTTGCTTCACATCCGAGAGCATTTTGCATAGAAATGAGGCAAGACGTCGGAGTGGCCGAGTAGCACGAGTATGTAGGGTTGCCATAAATCCATTATGTTTAGAGACTATTTCAGCTTACAATTCTTGTAATACTAGTCCTAACCTCTTCTTCTAATGATATTTATGGAGACATAGGTAGATAAATGGAGATAAAAAATTAAGGTAATTGTTAATATGATCTATTTTAATAAGAATAAAAATAAGCAGAAGAAAAATATGGTGACGTCACAATGGGCATAATTTTAGCTTGTGTAAGTGAAAATGGTAGCCCTAACATAATCGACATTTCACACTGAATAAATAAAACAGTTGGGGCTACTGAACCGATTATGTAAACAAATTACGTTATAAATAAGTATCTATATTGGATTTGTTTATAAAGTTATAAGTTTATGACGAACACGTGTTCTGAAGTGTTTATCTTCTTGTGGTGTGTTATACAGCCAGCAGTCATTCACTTAGGTGCTATTGAAACGTGATTAGAACATCTCAAATTGTTTACAAAATGTTTGCTCGAGACCAGTATAACATTAAAGTTAGTCCATGTGGAAATGGAACATATGTAAAATTTTTAATATGATGGTGACGTAATTTGTGGGCACAAACAGAATCTCGGAGTAAGATCCTTTCTTGGCTAAGAGCAATACAAAAACTTGATAAATATATATGTATTTTACAAAATATGCTTGTTATTGTCGTAGCAAAGTAACCTTGGTTACATCCGAGTACTCTTTTGTTTTTGTATGAACGTTTCACGGTTGGCCTGTTCTATTGACAAAATGCTCATCAAATGCAGCAGGTACCTACATTTAATGACAATGTTCCACCACATCGT